>OZ012739.1:313933622-313948622 GCA_963859935.3 Lathyrus sativus
GGCCATTCTCGATGTGGGGAATCGATATGATTGGAAAGATCGAGCCGACGGCTTCTAACGGGCATCGGTTCATTCTAGTGGCAATCGATTATTTCACCAAGTGGGTGGAAGCGGCGTCTTACGCGAATGTAACGAAGCAAGTGGTGGCCAGATTCATTAAGAGAGATATCATTTGCCGATATGGGATTCCCGAGCGGATAATCACGGATAATGGTTCAAACCTGAACAACAAAATGATGAAGGAGCTCTGTCAGAATTTCAAGATCGAACATCACAACTCCTCCCCTTACCGACCCAAGATGAATGGCGCTGTTGAGGCGGCCAATAAGAATATCAAGAAAATTGTTCAGAAAATGGTGGTGACCTATAAGGATTGGCATGAAATGCTACCTTTTGCTTTGCACGGTTATCGTACGACGGTACGCACATCAACCGGGGCAACTCCGTTCTCGTTGGTATACGGAATGGAAGCGGTATTACCATTGGAAGTTGAGATCCCTTCTTTGAGGGTATTGCGAGACGTTCAGCTGGACGAGGCAGAATGGGTAACGAATAGATTGAATCAATTGAGTTTGATGGACGAGAAGAGGCTAGCTTCCCTAGCATACGGTCGTTTGTACCAGAGCCGAATGAAGAAAGCGTACGACAAGAAGATACATCCGCGAAGCTTTCAGACGGGCGACCTTGTGCTGAAAAGGATTCTCCCGCCGCAAGCAGATCACAGGGGCAAGTGGACCCCCAACTACGAAGGGCCATACGTTGTCAGAAAAGTCTTTTCAGGAGGAGCTTTATTGTTGTCCACCATGGACGGAGAAGACTTTGCGTCACCTGTGAATTCGGACGCAGTTAAAAAATACTTTGTTTAAAACAGACCCGCTGGACAGAAAAAGAGAGTCCAGGCAAAAATGGGGCATCCTGGCGAACCAAAAACAGAATGAAAGGTTCGGGCAAAAGTTAGGGATAAAATTGAAAAAAATGTACACCCGCGAAGTTGAAAACCTACACTGGGCGGCTTCGGCAAAAAAGGGTATCCCGGTGAACTGAAAACCCGTAAAGGGCGGTTCACGCAAAAGTTAGGGATTTGAAAAGCAAATGACTGCGGTCCGGATTGGATAATTGCAATGAGCATCAATGCGGGAGAATATGTTTGAGGAGCCAGTTATCGGATACCATCTCTTCAGAAGTGGGGATACCGGGAAAGCGTTAGAGTCGGATGAGTCATAGGAGGATCATTTCGTGGTGTTCATCTGCATCCCGTTGCCGACATGTGTACAAAATTTAATTTGTCAAAATATTCATGCTTCTTGCATACTTGTATATTTGCTTTGCGTAGCTTCCTCTTTTCAGGAGTTACATCCCGTGTACAAAAACTCCGCCCATTCAGGGGCCCGATCAATAAAACACGTTATTCAGCATTTGACACTGTTCTTTACTGTTTTGTGCATGATAAATCGCCTAAGTTTACTGAAACTAGCACGTGTATAACATCACTGGCCCTTGCCAACAATTGTTAAAGCTTTGGATTAACTGAATGTAACGTCACTAACCTGAATTGATTTGATTGCATAGGCTTGTCTTGTCTTGTTTGTGTTGTTGCAGGTTTCATAACCATACGAGGAAGATGATCAAAAGATTGCGATAACGAAAGACCTAATCTTCACGCAGGTCATGCATGTTCTTCCTGAAGAAGGATAGAATTCCCCTGCTAGCCGTAGCTTGTCCAAAGGATGTGCTCCAGAAAAGTTATTCGTAGAGTTTGGCGATTCCAAGATCGTAAGGCTGTATTCAGACAGGTTCATCTTTCCCCGCAGGGTCATGCACTCTCCCCCAGCGGAGTTAGTGGATTTTCCCCGAGAGAATCATCCTATCCCCAGCGGAGTTCCTTGTTCAGCAAGTGTTCTATCATCCCCGCGGAACTCGAAGATCAAGACTCTCCAAAGCAGAGTTGATGGTGGGTCCTGTCATTTATTTTGTCAAAGATACTGTGTAATATCAGTTCACTCTCCAGCAGAAAGTCCGATCATACTATGCACATCTGCTATTCCCCAGCAGGGGGTTACCTCAACAAGGCGTTTGGTTTGAGTTCCCAATTTCCCAGCAGGGTTGACTTCACCCTTCCAGCATTTATTTTGCTGGAATAATTCTGTAGCATCTGGCTATCCCCGGCGGAGTCGGCATTATCCTTCCAGCATTTATTTTGCTGAAGCAGTTTCTGTACTCTAGCAGTTCAGGTGGAGAGAACTCTTGCTCAAATGAATTACCAGACATTCAAGATCTCGGCATGAGGCATCCAAGGATAATGTCAGTTTCGACAGTATTCCCCACAGAGTTACCAGGATAAGTTTCTCTTTATTCCCAGGCAGAATTAGTTGTCATCGGGGGTTCCATGAATCGGAATTGCAGAGGCCACCGCCGGTTATCAGAGCAGGCGTCCGATAGTTGGTTTCCAGACATCCCCAGTAGAGTCCGCCTCAAAGTCGCTGTCAAGTTGGTGCTGAGGAGTTTGTGGGTGAGGATCATTGGGGAACTAAGTCCTGACGCGGACAATTTACTCCTAGATTGACGGGATTTCTTCAGAAGTGGGCGTCCTAACGTGGACAGGTTTATTTCCCCGGATTGGTGAGGTGTGTTAGTCCCAACGTGGGCAGATTCGGGTTCTCGAAATTAGTGGAATGGGAGGTCATGACGTTGACAAAAGTGATTACTCTTTGTGTTGGTGTCCTGACGCGGACAGATCAGACCAGTGTGTGAGTCCTTACGTGGACAAGTCTTATTTCCTCAGCGGGTCGAAGATGCCTGAGTCCTAACGTGGACAAATCAAGACGAGATCAGTGTCCTGACATGGACAAATCAAAGAAATTATTATTATTCCTAACGTGGAGAAGTTGAGTCCTAACATGGACGATGTAGTCCTTACGCGGACACATCAGAAGAGGATTCCTTACGTGGAAAGAGGTGATTCCTAATGTGGAAAGAGTGGAGTCCTTACGTGGACAGATTAAGATGGCATTCCTCACGTGGAAAAATGTAGTCCTGACGCGGACAAATCGGGAGGAATTGGTTGCCTTATGTGGAAAAGTTATGTTTCCTTGCGTGGAAAACGGATAGCATTCCTTACGTGGAAAGAGGCTTGTATTCCTGACGTGGAAAGAAAGAGATATTCCTAACGTGGAAGAAGAAGATTTAGTCCTTACATGAAAAATTGGGGTCCTTACGTGGACAGATTCAAGAAAAGTTGATTCCTGACGTGGAAGAATGATGTACTCCTTACGTGGAAAGTTGAGTCCTGACGTGGACAGGTTCAGAACCAAAGTTGAATTCCTTACGTGGAAAGATTGGAGTCCTGACGCGGACATGTCAAGTGGTATTGGAGTCCTTACGTGGACAGATTGATATAGTTCTCCTTATGTGGAAAGAAGATTGTATTCCTGACGTGGAAAGATGAAAGGGTTAGTCCTGACGTGGACAGATACAGAAGAAATGGTTCCTAACGTGGACAGGTTACTCCTAACGTGGAAGAATTTTATTCCTAACGTGGACGATTCAGTTTATGGAAATGCAGACGAATTATCCCCAGCGGAGTTGCCGAGATTTTTTTGGGTTAACAGCAAGTGGAGTCCTAACGTGGACCGGTTTTAGTTGAGATTTCTTCACATCGATGACAGACAGAGTCCTAACGTGGACAAGCAAGCAATCTGTTATGACAGGATCCTCTTCAGAACGATGAAGACAATCCCCAGCACGGTCGCGCGAGATCAGTGGGTTACTGTAACAGTTAAATTCAGCTGATGAATGTCGTTCCCCAAGCAGTGGCGCAGTTTATTTCTGCGGTTGGCAAATTTTCTGGTTTCACTAGTATTCAACCGTCTCGTACCTCGAATGTCTGAAGGCTCCGGCTCTTCACCCAATCGGGTCCAAGCCGCTTGAATAGGGGCAGCTGTTGCACCCTAAAATTTGCCCAACCTTATTCCTTGGGTTTAGGTTTCAATATCATTAGCATTTGCATATAGAGTCATGTACATAGACTAACCATCTGCATAGCATAAGCATAACAAGTCATTCAACAGGGGACCAATCATTATTCTCATCTCTAGAAGCCTATCAAGAGGTTATTATCCTAATTCAATCTCATTCAAGTCATCAGGAAAGAATTTGAAAGCAAAGAGTTCAGCAGATCAAGCCTTGAGTCCATCTCCTAGCTGAGGTATCTGAGGGTCAACAAGAGGGTTGTGAGCTGTGAGTTGAAGGCATGGAGAATATCTAGACATTATGAGAGACTTAGAAAGTCATTTAAAGAAGGAGACAAGTCATTGGTGTGATCACAAGAGCTATAGCTGAAGGCAGTCAACTAGGGTTTCATCTGGGTCAACCCTAGGTCAACCCTAGGTCAATTGACTGATTTAAGGGGCATTCAAGTCTAGTGGAGAGATGTGGGGTTCATCATTGGACATATAAAGAAGGACATGGAGATATGCCAAGAAGAATTCAAGAGAAATCAAGGAGAAGAGGAGCTTCTAAATTAGGGTTTCTGTGTAAAATCCCCTAGTTTAGGTCAAATTTCCAAGCAAGATAAGTCAAAATGCTAGCTTCAAATGGCTTCTTGGCCAACATGAAACTTGTAGAGGGTCTCAATACCTTTAATTTGAGTGGTGGAAGACATCAAGGAGATTTATAGAACTCAAGTTATGGTCCTTGCAAGTTACAGGTCATCTGAGGTATCTGAAATTTTGTCTGTGAAAGTGACTTGACTTCCAAGCAATTTTTACCCCTCAAGGAGATTTCAAATGAATTTCTGGTAAACATAGGAATTGTTCCTCATTGTCTTAGATTTCTAGAATGGTATAGCATGCCCTCATATGATGTGTGGAACTCAACTTATGGTCTTGGCAAGCAAAGGGTATTTTGGTCATTTGTGAATTACAGGTCATTTTAACCTATGTCCAAAACTCATACAAGGAGGCCTCAAATGGAAAAACTTACAACATCAAACTTGCTCCAAATGACATTTTGAGTCTAGAAAGAAGGTCACAAATTGTTGGAAAAGCTCATAACATGAAGTTGCATGATTGGTTAAATTTGAACTAAAATGGCTTATAACTTGAATAAAGTCAAAGTGAAAAATGGTTTGAGAGATTTATAAGTCCAAATGGAGACTTCCACTATATGATTTTGGGTCCAAGAGACATTTTAGAGACAATGGTTCAAGTACATTTTTGAGCTTAGTGGAAAAAATCAAAGTTACTTATGGTTACTTGCATTTGAAGAAACATAACCAAAAATCAATCAAAGTTGGAAGGCAAGGGAAGTTGTAAGATGGATCTAGAAGTTTCCATTGAGCCCTATATATTCATGAAATCAGAATTGAGCAAGGGTTGGATTCATTTTTCACCAAAATCTCACAAATTCTCTCCATTCTTTCTCATTGCATTTTCACCCCAATTTCTCAAATTCTTCACCAATCACCATCAAAATCAATTTCATCATACTGATTCATCATCATGCCATAGGATTCAGCCAAGAACATAGTGTAATTTGCTCAATTTCGTGTGCTTCCATCAACCATACACAATTTGCAATTTCATGTGAAGAGCAAGATCCAAGGCAGAATTCATCAAGGTGTTGCATACAGAATCAAGCACTGAAATAGTTGATCAAGATCCAAGCATTAGAAGCCTCAGATCCACGAATTTCATCATCATCCACAAGCTTTTGCACCAGGTTCAATTTCTCTCCCATAGCTTGATACAGATAGACTTGCATTAGCTTGTTAGTATAATAATGATGTAGGATGTTAGTAGAGCATTTCTGATTGATTAGGAGTAGTTTAGTGATGATTCATAGCAGGTGCTTGAAACTGTTAGGACTTAGAACTTGCAGTAGAGTGTGTGATAATCTTAGGTTGTTAGTGCAGAATGATCTACGTGAAGTATAGAAGAGATTAGTGTAGGTTTGGTTGAGAATCTTGAGGATGAGTTGCAGAGTATTTTCATGGAGTCAGAACTTGTCTCGATCGGTTTGAGTGATTTGTTGAGTTTCAAAACAATCTATGACCATAGACGTATAGAGGGAGAGATTTAGAGTATTTTTCATGTTTGGATCGTGATGTTTCGTGCACTGTGGAGAGAGAACAGATTGATGGAAGTGTAGTCGTGCATGGCTTCCATGGAAGTTGAAACCCTAATTCTCACAAGCCAAGGAAGAAGACATAATCCTGGCCGTCCATCGCTTGCAAGACCTTTGACCAAAGAAGCAATCCTGTGGCTCTCATTTAAAGCAGAATTTTGGAGGGAGAGAGTGGTGCCCTAAACGCACCGTTTCATTTAATGAAACGGGCGGGCCTGAGTGTTGAGTGATATCCCCACCCCCCAGTATTGAGCCCAATTCCATTTGAACGTGATAACCTTACTGAATGCACCCCCTGCTTGTTTTTTTATTTTCTTTAATTCTGACTCAAGCTGGGCTTAGTACAAACTTGCTACGCGCACCCCCGTTTGCTGGCCCATCCTGAATATCAACTAGGGCGCCCTGCTATTCAAACCCCCTCCACTTTATTTCATTATATATTCTTTTATTTTCTTTAATTTTTTTTATGCAATTTTTCTAAAATTTATAATAAATAGATAAAAAATCATTTTTAATCCATTCTTTTTACATCATTTTCATTAGAATGTGTAGAAATTGTCATTAAATAAAATTGCATTTTTATTTTTATTTGATATTTTTCCCATATTTTCCAAATAAATGACATTTTAAGTAGTTTCATTTCATGCATGATTTTATTAATTTTTGTTCTATTAGATGCTTTCATATTTTTTGTTCATTCTTTTTAGGTTATGTAGGTTAGACATTAAACTTGTAGAAACAATTTAGTTCCCTTTTTTAGAAATTAAATTTAGGGGCTTAGTGTAGGTGTGAACAACATGGATAAAATTAGGGTTTTTTAGGTGATGATTTAAGAAGTTTGATTCTTTCCCTTAGGACTTAGGGTTTGACTAGTTTAGTTATGGGACTATAGGGGCTATGGGTAGTTATTAGATCCCTTAGAAAAAGTCAGGATTCCCCTACTGCTATTAATACTCTGTATATGTCTGATTGACTGGTGTGGTGTGCCCTCTGGGGATTATTGCTTGCTTGCTTGGGTATTGGGATTGTCTGGGGACTTGGGAGAGTTGAAGACTTGAGGAGATGGAGACCATTGGAGATCCAGAGATTGAAGATCAACTGCTAGAGTTGAATAGGAGATGCTTGCTAGCAGATGCTGAGGAACTAGGGTTTAGGAGCTAGGCAGAGCTCTAGGTTAGAAAGTTTGTTTCTCAAACATGGATTGCCTTGTCTGCATCCATTCTTCTCTGTGATTCAGAGTCTCTCTAAGACACTCACCCCCTTCCTTTGGAAGGCTTGGTGATAGTGTCTAAGAGATAGAACTCTTGAGAGAAAATGTCTTTTGTGTTAGAAGCAGTCTGTTCACCACCCTTGGTAGTCAACTGATTGCTTAACACCCAATTCACTCTTGTGGCTGATCCCTCATCCTGGAGGTTTGAGCTTGAAGAAAAGCCATTGCAGATAGAAGACAGATGATCAAAGCCCTTGCCTGAAGGTCATGAAGATGGAGATTGATGCTTGTTGAAGCCTGTAAATGATTGGAGATTACTTGAAGCCAGATGTTGATTCAGAGCTGCTGATGCTGTTTCTTTTGCTGATGTATTTCATTTCTTGATGTATTGATTGGTTTTCTGGACTGTATTGTTTGCTGTTTACCCTGCTGGGTTGAAAGTGAAGCCTGTTCACTTTTGCCTATTGTTTTCCAGGTTCGAGGTTGAGTGGGACTCCCTTGCCTCGCTTGTATTGTTGCATCCATGCATTTTACTGCTTTACTGTATATATCTGGTATTGTTTCTGTTTCTGCCTATCCCGTAGGATCTCTGTTTCTCTCTGTGCAAGAGAGGAGCATGATAGACACTAGGTCTTAACCCATGCATGATAACATTAGGGTAGTTTGTTTCCCTTCGCAACCGTAGGTTAGAGTTCTGTCTCTTTCTTTCTCAAAACAAACAGAAAAACACATAAAGATTTCAAACACAATAAAAGACACTTCTTCCGTAAAAGAATGTGAACTCATCAAAACGTCATTTTTGTCCGCTGGGACTGTTAATCAGAAAACCTTTTCAGAAGGAACAAAATCAACCAAGACAAGCTTGTGTCGTACGTGGCCCGAACTACGTTTGCTCTGATCTTTCATGCCGTGTGAAAGTACGTAGGCATAGGATGCGATATCCTAGCGAGCAACCTTCCCCTCCTTTCCCGTAGGTAGGCGAACTACGTTGACTCTGATTTCTCGTTCCAGGCGGGAATACGTAGGCATAAAGTGCGATACTTTGCCGAGTCATTTTGTTTTCATTTTCTTTTCTTTTTAACCCCAGACCTGTAGAGTAGATAGAATAACAATCCATACCCGAAAACAAGCGTGGATCCCGTCGAGTACGACGGACGTGAGGGGTGCTAATACCTTCCCCTTGCGTAACCGACTCCCGAATCCAGGTTTTGGTTGCGACGACCATACCTTTCCCGTGTTGTGCGAGGTTTACTCTGAGCGTTTCCTTTCCCTCCCGTGGGATAAATAACGCACGGTGGCGACTCTTCTGTTCAGCCGGCGCCGATTTTCGCAGTAGCGACACATGGGACCATTCCCGTCTTCTTTTGGAAATAAATACATACTCGTCGCTGTCGATTATGTATCGAAATGGATAGAGGCCGTTGCCGCTCCAACTAATGACACGCGAGTAGTCGTTAAACTCTTTAAAAACGTAATCTTTCCAAGATTCGGTGTGCCTAGACTCGTCATTAGTGACGGTGGTTCGCATTTCATATCGTGAATCTTTGATAAACTCCTTTCCAAATACGGAGTAAAACACCGTGTAGCCACACCGTATCATCCACAAACTAGTGGACAAGTGGAGGTTTCGAATAGGGAGATAAAACAAATTTTAGAAAAGACTGTCGCAACCTCCAGGAAAGACTGGTCATCAAAGTTGAACGAAGCTTTATGGGCCTATAGGACCGCCTTTAAGACACCGATAGGCACCACACCATTCAAACTAGTTTACGGAAAATCATGCCACCTGCCGGTAGAATTAGAGCATAAAGCCTTCTGGGCTATTAAGACACTAAACTTCAACTACACTGCGGCAGGCGAAAAGCGTATCTTGAACCTTCATGAGTTGGAAGAGCTAAGATTAGACGCGTACGAGAATGCACGCATCTACAAAGAAAGGACCAAGAAATGGAATGACAAACGTTCAATCCGGAAGCAGTTCAGAGTGGGAGACATCGTGCTCCTGTTTAACTCCAGATTGAAACTATTCCCTGGAAAACTAAAATCTAGGTGGTCTGGACCTTTTGAGGTCACCAAAGTCCTAAAGAGTGGAGCTGTTGAAGTCACAAATCGAATCAACACACCGTTTATAGTAAACGGACAGCGTTTGAAACATTATAATCAAAGTGAAAACAGCGACCACGTGAGCAATATGAAATTGCTCGAGATCCCCGACTAGCTTATCTCCAAGCTATCGTCAGGCTTCTGACGTTAAAGATAGCGCTGATTGGGAGGCAACCCAAAGTTTTCCTAATTTTCCTTCTAAATTTATTAAAACTATTCTTTTTATTAACTTATAATTTCTATAAATCTCTATTATCTTATTTTCCATTATCTATATTTATTTTATATTTTTCTCTTTTATCACTTTTGTTATTTTTCTTAAAATTACGATCTGAGTGAATGTGACTTTTTCCAGGATTTTAAAAGTCATTCTACTTTTCTTCCATTCTATCCGACTAACGAGTATGGCCGACATTGACGTTACGACTGTTGTGTTTAGAGGACGAGCTCAGCAGGCCAAATTCGAGGCACTGACTCAAAGAAACTTTGCTTCGACTCTGTACTACGATACACCAACCATGGACAAGCTAGGAATTCAAGATAGCATTCAGTACCTATTTAACCAATTAGGCTGGAGCAAACCTCTCTCAAGACCCGATTCGCTACCTTCCGCGAACTGACACTCGAATTCCTTAGCTCCCTAAGTTACTTACCTGAATATGGCTTTGGATCCACTAAAGAGTTAATAACCTTTGGAATGTTTGGAATAGACCAAACACACAACCGTACCACGTTAGCTACCGTCCTAGGCTTCCCTAGCAATCCATTCGTGTTTACTGCCATTGAAGAGGATTTTGATCTCGAATTAGACCAATTCTGGGGTTCCATCACCGGAAACTATCACCCAGAACCGAACGACATGCATAACCATGAGATACACAATCCAGCCTTCCGCTATTTCCATAGGATATTAACCCATACCCTCTTTGGTAAGGAAGAACACATCACAACAGTCTCAAAGGACGAACTGTTCATCCTTTTCTGTGCTTCTCAAGGCCGCCCTGTAAATGCTGTTCCTTTTATGATGAGGGCATTTACATGCATCAATCAAGACCCGCACTCACCCATTTTAATAGGAGGCCTAGTCACCATGATCGCCCATGAAATTGGTCTGAGGTATTACAGAACAAAGCCGTCCGTTTCGGCAACCTCAAAGCAATGGACATCCAGTTCTGCTTCAACAGACGCATTCTAGGTACCTTAGGACCAGGAGCCTACGAATACCTAATAGCTGACCAACCTGTCCACCTTTTCACATTGCCCAACCATGAGCTAACCAGTATCCATAACAAAGATAATTGGCTTTATGAATTGGACGAGCCTATGGGACCTTCATCACCTCACTCCACACCCAAGGCTTATATGTATGACAGTGATCAAGTCTCTGAAGCGCATGACTATTTGTACTACCAAGACTATGAGTCCGAAGTAGGGATCGATCCTGAGACCCCTCCTAACTACCATAATTTTCCTGACCCCACGCCTGAACAAAACACAGATAAGCTCGACATTGTTCTAAAAACTGTAGACAACCTTAAGTTGGAAGTAACCACTGTCAAAGATGAATTAACGCAGCTTCATATGGATTTCGTTACCTTCATGGAATTGGTTAGCGACCAATTTAATACCGTTGTTCAGCAGGTCAACAATTTGAAGAAACCAACAGAGTGATCTTCTAGTTTTTGCTTTAATTTACGTTTACTGCAATTTACATTATTCGCAATTAGTTCATTTTACAACTGTTTACTCTTTTGGATATTGTACTACGGTACACTCATTTTTCGATTTAATGTTATTTTCATTTCAGTACTTCCATTACTTATGTTTCCTGTTCATTTTTTAGTTTGTCATTATTCCATTATAAGTCATATTACCATAGTTTCCACTGTTAAAACGCCCAACAAGCAAAATTCTGCAATTCTGCAGACTTTGCTGATGTGACGGTCGTCACACTTCCACCACGGTCGTCACGCGTGTTACGACCGTCACAGACCCCTGACGGTCGTCATGCAGAAAAAAAACCCCAATTCTGTTTTAAACAGAGTTGCGCCCCTCCTTTTCCCTCTCCCCTAATTTCCCACTCTCCAATTCTCCAAACCCTATCCAAACCCTCCGAATCCCCATAAAACACCCACCATTTTCACCCTCCCATTCACCGATCTACAGTACCCACTGCACTCCCCCGCATCACCATTCTCTGAAATCCCATAATCTCCATCCTCTGCACCTCTCTCACAACAATGGCCGGTGCTAACCCCGAATTCAGCAACATCACCTTCCGCGAAGGAGAGGCCGGTGAACGGCAGCAGACGAACTTTCTTGCATTCCATCAACGGTCGCTACAACCGACCCGGTATGCTCATCTGAATTCTCTGACGGAACTCGAAATCCTCGACGGCGTCACTTGGATGTTGCAGAGAGCCGACATCTGGCATCTCTACACCACTCCCTAGCCCACCTACGAGCAACTCACGCTGGAGTTTCTCAGTTCTTTCGCCTACACAACATCATCCGGCGATGCCAACCAACTCCACGGTGCCGTCTGCTTTCGGATGTTCGGCACTGAATATCAGGTCCCCCAGGACCGCATCGCCGTAATCCTGCAATTCACCCACAACGACGATGCTCACCGCCGCATCTCAGACCAGTTCTACCAAGAGGCCTTCCTCTCTAAAACAGCCTGACCGGAACCACTCCAGCCGGAACCACTCCAGACAGCTGGGACACGCTGAACGCCACTCATATCCATAACCCAGCCATCCGCTACTTCCACCACGCATGTTGAGCAACACCGTATTCGCTCGTGACAGTAACCATAAGGTCAACTCGAAGGAGCTGTTTTTCCTCCGCTATGTGTTCGCTTTAGAGCCGGTTAACGCCGCCCCGTTTCTCTTGGCTCACATCCAGGCCAACATGCCACCGCGGCGCCAAACCTTTTTACTTCGGTGGCATCATCACATCCATCGCCATAGGCCTCGGTCTTGGCGACCGCCTCCAGACACTCCCGCCAGATGCCTCCCGTATTCCTAGACACCGACCACTGCCGCGCCTCCCACCTCATCAAGGCTCGCCGTTTTGGCCGCTATCATCCTGTAGTGCATGGCCGTACTATCTAGAGCATCATCCTGCCTTCCCGCACTACCCAGATGCATCCTGAGGACAGAGCCAACTGGCTCTTTGACACCGCTGCCCCTGCTGCCCCAACACAAGACAACATCCCAGAGCCCAGGGACGAAGTTCAGGAAGAGCTCGACAGAGCCGACCAGCCTGAGCCTTCACAAGCAGCTGCTGCCGCTGGCCCTTCCACACGCCGCCGCCCCCGTCCTGCCACTGATGACACATCTGCGGCCCTCCTCCGCTGCATCGAGCAACAGAATCAAATGATGCTTATGATGGAGCAGCAGAACCGCAGGGCTGAGGAATTTGAAGCTTGGCAGAGAGAGCAGACCGGACCAAATCCAGCAGTCTCTGCAGATGATGCACGACATCCATTCCGGCATGGCTGACGAGATGGCGCACCTCACTGTGCGATTTCGACGGTCTCCGGGATTATATATTTCACACCGGGGCTCTGAACCTCGCCGCCCGTGATCCCCCAGCCAGAGGTCGAGGCAGAGATCGAGGACGAGGACGGGATTAGTAGTATTTTTCATTTTTGCCATTTTAGTTGTTTTTTCTGTATTTCCTTTGTATCTCCCCTTCCGCATTCCTTCAAATCAGTGGGGACACTGATTGAGATAGTGTGGGAGCGGATCGTTATTTCCTTTTCATTTCCCTTTCTCATGTTATTTCCCATTGTACTTGTTTTTTCGAATTTAAAGAAATTTTAACTTTCGGTTTCGGCAAATAAGCGCCTATATATATATATATATATATATATATATATATATATATATATATATATATATATATATATATATATATATATATATATATATATATATATATATATATATATATTATATATATAATATATATATATATATATATATATATATATATATATATATATATATATATATATATATATATATATATATATATAATATATATATATATATATATATATATATATATATATATATATATATATATATATATATATATATATATATATATACTATATATATATATATATATAATATTATATATATATATAATATATATATATATATATATATATATATATATATATATATATATATATATATATATATTTATCTCCGTTGCGTAAACTCCCCGCGTTTCATATGACTATACAAAGAAATCTTTAAGCATCACGAGGACACGCCAAAGTTCAATCAAGTATGGAAATCCCGAGAAGAAATTTTTTACAACTCCATTATCATCCTGACACCTTAGACCTCCAGTTTATGCGAGTCCGTTTCACTACCTACACGTACCGAAGTTTCAAGCTCCTACTCAAACGTAGCCCCCAGTAGTTTATACAAGCAGTCAGCACCATCCTAAATGCTTCTAAGCAATGAAACCGATGCAAATAAATGTGTGCGATCTCTAACTCAAAATGAAAAAAAAAATCATGAAGAAGAAAAGCCATATAGCATGAGTATAGAGACATGTTCCCTCTAAGTTAGGTGCTCCTCACCCGAGCATTTAGCCCAACGGTACAGAAAGTCTTTGGAAATCAATAACATAAGCTTATGTGCAAAGAAGAATCGAAATAGAAAAGAGATCATAGCCACTAACAGGTTGACTTGCCATGAAAGTATACGGATAACAGGCTTAATGTGACTGCACCAGAACAAACCGGGTAAAACTTGTTGCAAGGAACTTGACGCCAAGCTGCAGTAGCATGATTGGAACTGGCTTGCATAAAAAGGAGGCCTTCGAAGACTTACAACTCAGTGTCACCACCATATGTGTGTTGTTTTGATTTTTGTCTTGGACTTCCTAACTTGTAATTTGAGAAAAAACCTCTCGAGAAGGGAGGAGCGTGCCGCGTGTTTGCCATATTTTTCTAACTTTTACTTGAGGACAAGTAAAGATTCAAGTTTAGGGGAGTTTGATAACGCGAAAATATATCTATAAAATGACGTGTGTTTTAAATAATGTTTGACCGGTTTCACTCCGAATTCGGGGCATTCCATGCTATTTGTCTAAGTATTATGCATGTATTCGAAGAACATGTCCAAGCAAAAGCAATATGAAGAAAAGGAACAAAAACAAGTGGAAAATGGATGAAAAACCAAGTGAAAACCAGCAGAAACAAGCCTGACTGATGTGACGACCGTCACACATCTGTTACGACCGTCATGCGTGTGACGACCGTCACACAGCCATGACGACCGTCATGCAGCCAGAACGTGGCAGAATGAAGTCACGTGCAATTTCTCCCCTCAAAGACCAAAAGTGTGGCCACTAACTCCTATTTTTCTGCCTCAAACCCACTTCCTGAGGGAATAACCGTTAGATACTCTCCCTCTATAAAAGGAAGAGGTTGGGACCTGAAAACCGAAAGTCGAATTCAAGACAACGAAGTGTTGCCAATTCGTCTTCAGAGCAATCTTTCCATTATTCTATTCTTATTTGTTTCTCTTTTCCTT
>OZ012739.1:313953622-314057867 GCA_963859935.3 Lathyrus sativus
ACCCACTTCCTGAGGGAATAACCGTTAGATACTCTCCCTCTATAAAAGGAAGAGGTTGGGACCTTGAAAACCGAAAGTCGAATTCAAGACAACGAAGTGTTGCCAAATTCGTCTTCAGAGCAACCTTTCCATTATTCTATTCTTATTTTGTTTCTCTTTTCCTTCTCTGCATTCTTTGATATTATTGTAATTTCTATTTTCATTGTACGATCGATTGGCACCAAGACCAGAATCCCTGCCAACATTTGTGGAGGATCTGCCCAAAGGCCAATTGGAATATTTTACAGGTTTTAAATTTTAATCGTAATTTCAGTTTTCATTATGATGCATGTTATTAATTACTGTTTTTATTATGTATTTACCATTTCTATTTCCATGTCTAGCTAAACTACTGAAATCGATATGTAATAATAATTCAGACGGAATTTGATAATAATTGGCGTAGTTTTTCTCTTTTCAAAAACTCAGTTATGGTTTTAGTCTTTTAATCAAAATTCTAAATAAATCTTTGTCACGACAGTGAGAAGCTATTTACGGTGGTTTTGCCACGACAATGGGAAACCATATTAAGGTACGAACCAACAAGCGACAATTGAGGGTAAGACCAGATAGTAAAAACTAGGCATTTCGATTTAAAACAGCGAAAGCGCTTTAAAAAAGGATTAGAACTTAGAGATTTTCAAAAGGTAACTTTAACCCCGAATGGGGATAGCGAAAGCATAAACGTTCCCTCCTTAGAGTTGCGACTAGCGTCAACAACCATCGTGAGACAAAAGTCTTTAAATCCCTATTTTCTTCTTAAACTAAGTTTGAAAACATTTAATACGCCAATAAGTTGTCAAATCCCCGAAGAACAAAATTATTGGCATATCGATTCATAGATTCATATCTTAAGTAAAAACCTTAGTTCCCTTTAGTTTACGCATTTAATCTGCCATTATTCAACTTGAAACCAAACTGACCTAGCTAAACACCGTAACACCCCGATAACACTAGATTGATTACGAGTCCCTGTGGGATCGATATCTATTATTACTACGCGATAGACTGTGCACTTGCAGTTAGATTTGTTAGACATAGAAAGTCGCCGTGACTCCATCAACCAAATGGGTATGAATAACTCTACTAACATCATACAATCTTTCTGACGCTTTTGCTAGGGAAGTAACTCTGCCAACAAAACACGACTCTGCCCATGATATAGGAAAATAACTCTGCTACCACTACGGGTAAATAACACCGCCATTGCTACGGGTAATACTCTGTCATCACTACCGGAAAATAACACCGCCATCACTACGGGTAATACTCTGTCATCACTACAGGAAAATAACATCGCCATCACTACGGGTAATACTCTGTCACCACTACAGGAAAATAACACCGCCATCGCTACGAGTAATACTCTGTCACTACTACAGGAAAATAACACCGCCATCACTACGGGTAATACTCTGTCATCACTACAGGAAAATAACACCGCCATCACTACGGGTAATACTCTGTCATCACTACAGGAAAATAACACCGCCATCACTACGGGTAATACTCTGTCACCACTACAGGAAAATAACACCGCCATCGCTACGGGTAATACTCTGTCACCACTACAGGAAAATAACACCGCCATCGCTACGGGTAATACTCTGTCACTACTACAGGAAAATAACACCGCCATCACTACGGGTAATACTCCGTCACCACTACAGGAAAATAACACCACCATCGCTACGGGTAATACTCTGTCACCACTACAGGAAAATAACACCGCCATCACTACGGGTAATACTCTGTCATCACTACAGGAAAATAACACCGCCATCACTACGGGTAATACTCTGTCACCACTACAGGAAAATAACACCGCCATCGCTACGGGTAATACTCTGATACAGCTTCTCTGTCGATTCTTTGCAGCAGCTGACTCCATCAATCAAATGGGTAACATAATACGAGTCTAGTCTTCCAATTTTTAGCGCTGACACGACAACAAATCTAAAAAGGACTCTACTGGGGATTTTCTGAAATCACACTGTCAGACACTTACTGCGACATAAGCGACAACTTTCAAAGATCGATTCACGGAGTCTTTTGATAACGACATAACAACAATCTTGAAGAAATACTCCGCTGGAGGGGTAAGAGAAACTTAAACAAGCAACTCTGTGGGGAATAATGACAAGACGAACATTATCATCACATGTCTTATGCTGAGACTTTTAATATTTGGTAATTGATCTGAGCAAGAGCTTCCTCCACCTGCAAGGGAAACAACACTTGAAAACAAAAGGTTAACCAACCTGGCTTATGTTTCAAAATGCGCATGTTTGAGAATGGCGTAATGCCCCGTGCAACACGGATATGATACGCGTTTTTGGGTAAATGCACCTATGACACTATATGCAAATGCGAATGTAGGCTCAAGCTGCTGGGGAAACTCTGATAAACTTGCTTCACCAACAATGGTTGCTGAGGACAAACACCACCCTGTCGGGGATGAGCAGGTATCACAAAGTTTTCTGGCAAAATAAATGCCGGCAATATTACCAACTCTACCGAGGAGAGATTAACCTTCGATTTCCACTGGGATGAAAGAACAACATCTGCTGGGGAGAGTAATCCGCTGGGGAAGAAACGACTCAGCTGGAGAAAAGATAATCCTTCTGGGGGCTTACTGTCTGGGCACAGTTTACATACTCAGAACCAACGCTCCGCTGGGATAATTGTTGCACCCCAAAATTTGACCAACATTTCTTTACCTAGCTTGTGTTTCATTTCATTCACATTAGCATTATCATTTGCATCTCATTGACATGTATGTAGGAGATCAAGAGGTATGACTACCAATCATGAGTACCAATCAAGACTTTGGAGATAGCCAATGATGAGTGGTACTCATGAAACATTTGCATCTCATTGACATTTCTTTACACCACTCTTCAATCATTTGCATTTCATTCACATTAGCTTATTCAAGTGTAAAAGGGTTGATATCCTTGTCAGAAAAGTTAAGAGATCCTCAGAGAGATTGGTTGAAACCAAGGTTGTGTGCCTCCTAACTTGAGAGTTGTGGGAGCTCCTCAGATGATTCTGAAGCCATGAATGTGAACTTGAAGCCTTTAGAGAGCTTATGAGATGTCTTGAAAGCCATCATGAAGCCTAGACAAGTTATTGTGCAGGATTTAAGAAGACTCAGCCATGAGTGGTGTAATTAGGGTTTGACTGGGTCAACTGATGATTTGAAGAAGGTTGAGACCTAATTCAGGAGCCATGTGATCATGGATTGATGCATTGAGATGCTAGAAGGATGATTCCAAGGTTAACTCATCATGATTGAAGAGTCTGAGAAGTTTCAAGCTAGGGTTTCTAAGGCTTGACAGTGTAAAATTCCCTAGTTTGACCCCTATCTTCAAGGCAATTTAGCTCAATATGTGGTTGTCATCTCATCTTACCCCCAACATGAATGTTTTAGATCTTGTTCATAGCTTTAATTTGAGTACTAGAAGTCCTTGATAGGATTTGTAGACCTCAAGTTATGACTTTGACAAGTTACAGGTCATCTGAGGTATGTGAATCTGGGACCTTGAAAGTCACCCAACTTGCATCAAACGTTTTCCCAAGAAGGATGATTCCTATGAACTTTTGGTCAACATGAATGTTGTTCCTTATCTTCTTAGCTTTCTAGAGAGTACTAGAAGTCCTTGATAGGATTTGTAGAACTCAAGTTATGGCTTTGACAAGTCAAGGGCATTTTGGTCATTTGGAGGTTATAGGTCATTTCAAGCATGAGGCCATAACTCCTATTTCCAAGCTTCAAATGGAAAAATATTCAACATAAAACTTGCTTAAAATGATGTTTTAAGGCTAGTAAGGATGACATGAGATGTTGAAAAGGCTTGTAGCAAAAAATGGTAAAAATGACCTAAAATGGAGGCATAAGTTAAATAAGTCAAAGTTGGAAATTGAAATTTCCAAGTTACACATCCAAACCATGGCATATAATAGGTCATTTTGACTCTAGAAATCATTTTAAAAACAATGGTTCAGCCATATTTTTGATTTGAGGATTAGATCATGGACTTGCTTTGGAAAATGATTGCTTGCATATTAAGGTACATATGCAAAACACAAGGGAGACCAATGTACAAGCTAGCTAAGTATCCTAACACCTCATATATCTCATCTAAGGAGATTTTCAAGTCAGAACAAGTTGCTGCAAGAGGCATAGCACAAGGTGGTGTATGAGATGAGATGAAATCAAAAACTCATGGCATGAGAATCCCAAATTCTCATTGGATGATTCCAGAAAGTTCTGGATGGGTCTGAACCATCCTATATATGGATTAGAACTTGCTCAGATGCAAGGTAGGTGAGAGATTAGAGAGGAGAGTGAGATATCCATTTCAATTGCTTCCATTGCAAGTTGAAATCAATTTCTACTTTCCACACCATTTCCATTGCTTCTTTCAATCACAACACCTTCCATTGATCATACTGAATGTGTGCATACCAAATTGAGGGCAAGATCATAGAGAATTGAAGAGTTAGCTTTTCGATTTTAGGAGCTGCAAGTCACCATCGAGTTTGGAGACTCAAGCTTTCTTGATCAAATCTTTTGCAAACAGAAGCTTTAACATCAATCAAGGAGTGATTCTGAAGAGTTTGAGAGGTTGAAGTGGAGCTTTGACCTATCTGATAATCAAGATTTGACAGGTTTGTAACTTTTCTTCTACACCTTAATTTAAGCATGATTAGGTAGATTTGTTAGGTTAGAATGGTTAGAGACAAGTAGGAGATGGATTCTGGGAAGTTTGAGATCATTTGGTGAAGTTTGAGTTAGTGACACCATTTCTGTTTACCACCATAACTTGCTGAATCTTGAGAGATAATCTTGGTATGATAGCGGAAATTGATCAGTGTAACCTGAGGAAGAGATTGAGCATCATAATTTCAAGAATGGTGAACTTTGATTCCTGAGCATATTTGGAAGTTTGATCGTGTTTTAGGTTTGAGGAAGTTTCAATGGATTTTGATACCATGGTTAGATTCAGGGTGAAATTCTGGATGAGCTAGGGTTTTGAATTTTAGTTTTTCATGGAGAATTGAGGTGATACGAGTTAGGAGAAGCTTGAGCTATGAAGCTCTGTTTCCATGGCTTCCTCAGTTTAAACCCTGGCTGGAGGAAGAAGATAAGGTCATGGCCGTTGGATGCACAAGGACTCATTGACTGGACCTGGATCGTGTGGCCAAGATTCAATTTCGCAATGGGAGAGGGAAGTCTGAAGATATTGAAACGCGGCATTTCATTAAAACTGAGGTTTTGGGCCTAAAGCACATTGATATCCCCACCCCCTTTCATGGCCCATTTGCATTTTGAACTGATTTTTGTTACTTTTTGCACAGTGTTCTTTTCTTTTTCTTTGCATTTTGAATTGATTTTCTGATTAAATAATTGGGCCTAACGCGCATTGATGTCCACACCCCCATTTTAAGCCCATCTGGATATTGAACTGCATATAGTTGCTATCTGCACCAATGTTTTCCCATTTTATTTTCTTTTTCTCCATTTTATTTTAATCTTTGAAAAATCATAATAAATAGAAAAATGATGATTTTTACATGGGGATTTTTTGTCCTACTTCATGTTAGTGTCTAGAAAATTATAAAATCAAAACATGTGCATCTCATGCATTTTTAATATTCTTTGTGTATTTTCTCTTTTAATAGCTTTTTAATTCATTTTATGTTGATGCATAGATTTGTAGAATTTTGTTTAGCTAGTTCCCTTTGAATTTTTAGGCCATTCTTTTCAGGATGGTTAGATTAGGACTTTATCTCCCCTCTGGATTTATTCCATAATTTTGTGATTAATTTTTGATTAGTTTTGATTAGATGACTTTAGGTTGTATAGAATTAGGTCAATCCTTAACATAGGTCCACAATAACACTAGAATTTTGGGTTTCTAAGTCAAGTTAGACATTGGGACATATAGGGTATTAAGGGTAGGTATATAGGATCCTTTAGAAATTATATTAGATTTTAATATAATAGTATACTATTTTTAATTGATTTTTGTAATTGATTGTTGGTTGTGTTGCCCTTGTGGGCTTGTATTTTGTTTTGCTTTGCTTTGTTGGCTTGGTGAGCTTGGTATTGCTTTGAGGAGCATGGAGGAGCATAGTAGAAGACTTGAAGATTAAGGAAGGAGCTTGAGAGCTTGAGGAATTGTTTGTTTTATTGCTGTTTTAGGGTTAGGAATTAAGTAGAGCTTAGACCTAGCTAATTTCTTTCTTAAACATAGATGGTATCTTTCACCTCCATTCTTCCCCATGATTCAAGGTCCTTCCATGGTATTCACCTCTCTCCTTTGGAGGGATAAGTGATTGTGCCTAGGAAGTAGAACCTTTGAGGGAACCATTCTTTTGATGTTGAACCCTTATAGGTCACCTTTGGTGTTCAATAAGCAGTTTAATATCCTAGCTTATCCAGTTAAGTGATTTCCTCTGGTTTGAGTATCTTGAGAGATGTTGGGCTTGAGTTTGAAGATGAAGACTTCATTGAAGAGTATGAAAGAGGATGATTCCCTGAGCATTGCCATTTTAGCTGAAGCTTGAAGAAGAATGGAAGATAAGTTGATACTTACTTTGAAGCTTGGAGATCCTGAAGGAATCAAGTTGATACTTGTGGTTAAGAGTGAAGCCTGAAGGTGGAACTGATTAAGGAGCTGAAGCTTAGAGAAGAGAGAATAAGTTGAAACTTATGTTGAAGGGTTGAAACCTGGAGAAGCAAATTGATATTTGTCAAGAGTGATGGAGGTCTGATGACTGAGTTGCTGTTAGAAGAGCTGAAGCTTGGGATTGATTGAGGGAGGAGTTGATCTGCTTTCTTGTCTGTTCTTTTCTGTATTGCTGATGTGCCTTGTTTGACTTGCTTGATGCATTAGAATAAGTCCATATCTAGACTAGCTTTAATCTAGGAGCATGATTGCACTAGAGGTTGAGTTGCTCCCTCTGCTTGTATTGTTACTGTATGGCTTTGCTTGCGGGTATTCGGTAGAGCCCAGCTCCCTTGCCCATGTGGTTTATTTTGCTTGATAGCATGATTTTATTTCATCTGTATGATTGCAGTTATTATATTTTGCTTGATAGCAGGTTGTTTATCTTTCAGTATGATTACTGTTATTCATATCCGGCTTGAGGTCGAGACGAGCTTGTGGAGGCTGCTGCCCCACACACATTTCCTCCCTCACTTGCATTGCATGCATTTTACAGTCGTTTACTGTTTTACTGTTTACTGTTTACTGTTTAAGCTGATGCTTTATCTGTTTCGGTGTATCATTGACATGATCCCTTAGGACTCTCATTCCTTTGATAAGGAAGTGATGACAGAACTTTAGGTTGAAATGCATGATAACTTCTAGGAGTTCCCTGTTTCAAACTTCAACCCTAGGATGAATCCTTGGCATGACAATAGTAGGACTTGATAGTCTCCCCGTAGTTGAGCCTGTTCTCTTCTCATCTCGAAACAGCTTAAGATACAGTAATCATGAATGATTTCTTTCGTACGTTACGAGCCTTAAGCTATCTGAGAAAGGATTGTTGAAGAGTTTCTTTTCAACAGTCTGGATGTTTAGTATGGTACCATTTGGGTGACATGCGACGCATTCACTCTCAGGTCATAGTCTCTAGTGCGATTGAAATTGCAAACACAATAAAAAACACTTCTTTCGTAAAAGATAGAAAACAAACTTCAAACCTTTTTGCCCCGTGGGCCCATAATTCAAAGGAAGCTTTTCTGAAGAAAAGAGTGTTGTTAAATTTCAGCGCCACCGCAAACAGGTTTTGTCCCTAACTGCTGGAACTGTTGTTTAACCCTACTCGATAAAACAGATGAATCTGAATCCCCGTAATGCGTAGTATCCCGAACTACGTAAGCTCTGATCTCTCATACCTGTTGAGAGTACGTAGGCACAATACTGACGTATTGGCGAGCCACCTTCCCCCGTAAACCGTAGTTTCCCGAACTACGTAAGCTCTGATCTCTCATACCTGTTGAGAGTACGTAGGCACAATACTGACGTATTGGCGAGCCGCCTTCCCCGTAACCCGTAGTTAGGCGAACTACGTTGACTCTGATTTCTCATTCTCTGATGAGAATACGTAGGCATAAAGCGCAACGCTTTGCCGAGTCATTTTCTTTTCTTTTAAGCCAACCTTGATAGGTAGATAGATAAATCAACCCGTCCAGTAAACACAACAAGCGTGGATCCCATCGAGTACGATGGACGTGAGGGGTGCTAATACCTTCCCCTTGCGTAACCGACTCCCGAACCCAGACAACGGTTGCGATGACCTTGTCTTATACCTTTTTCGTCAGGTTTTTCCGATCGTTTCCTTTCCCGTTCCGAGGGATAAATAACGAAAGGTGGCGACTCTTCTGTTTTGCCGGCACCTTATTTTTGCAGTAGCGACAGCTGGCGACTCTGCTGGGGATCGAACCCAGAATCTCTGGTTCTCCGGTTCCCTGCGAGAGTCAATCCTAGCGTTTGTATGATTACTTGTTGGGTTATGTTTATTTATCGCATTTTATTTCCCGCATTTTATTTTCAGTATGATATGATTATCTGTGCTGTTGTGGGAAGGGGCATTCTGATGAGTGAGAAGCCAGACCCAGGCTTGAGTGAACATAGCATTAGTTGTGGAAATTAGTGGGCGCGTGCTTGCTTTGCAGGCACTAGTGTCTCATGAAATCCACGCTCAGACGAGGTTCTCCCGGCTGGCTTCTCTTTCAACCCTTTGGGTTGAGACGGTTGCTGGTTTGGAGGATTGTCGACTCTGGTGACCGATCATTTGTGATTCAGCCGAGTGAGGCCGCTTCATGAGCTGGTGATGCCACACCTTCTGGGTATCGTATCACCCCTCTTGAATGTCTGTGACGCTGATGAACACATAGGATGCCGAACTTGAGTCAGTTTAGGTCCATACCTGTGAGCAGGGTTGGGTTTATTGCAGGAAACTTTGACCTTCAGACTACCTGGTTTTCTTGATAGTAAATCAGTTTTGTTGGGATCAGAGGATCTTATCATCAGATATGATGTGTTCTTGATAGAGCAGGTTTTGATCAGAGGATCTTATCATCAGAGGTGTATTTGTTCTTGATAGAGCAGGTTTTGATCAGAGGATCTTATCATCAGATGTGTATTTGTTCTTGATAGAGTAGGTTTTGATCAGAGGATCTTATCATCAGATGTGTATTTGTTCTTGATAGAGCAGGTTTTGATCAGAGGGTATTATCAGCAGATGTATGGGTGTTCTTGATAGAGCAGAGTTTTGGTCCTGTATCAGAGGTCCTTATTATCAGATTTGTGTTCTTGACAGAGCAGATTTCTTGGTACTATATCAGAGGTCCTTATTATCAGACATTTGTTCTTGACAGAGCAGATTTATGGTCCTATGTATGTGTGTTCTTGACAGAGCAGACTTGTGGTCCGATACCAGGGTTTTCTTATTATCAGATACAGTGGTTGTTCTTGATAGAGCAGGATTATGGTTTTGTTGATACAAAATCTCCACAGCACAGTTGCCTTGATCTCCGGCTGCATGATTGCATTTTACATTGCTTTGCATACTCATTTGCATTTCATTAACGTGTGTCTGTGTTGCAGGTACCGTTTCCCCGATCCAGGATTTCTTGCCTCCTATTGTATTGTTATGGGTTCTCTGAGGAAAACCGTGGCTTACAAGTTCCCTGCCCCTGATGTGGTTAAGCTGACTGGTTTGATAGCTTTAGCAGATGATTCTGTGAGGGATGAGTTCAGAAAATCTTACGGCAAATTGCTCAGTTTGGTTCGTAAACCTTCTGCGTTCGAGTTGAATGGATTGCACGCTCTGCTGCAATTCTACGATCCTCCGTTGAGATGTTTCACTTTCCAGGATTTTGTTCTCGCACCTACGCTGGAGGAATATGCTGATTTGTTAGGTGTGCCTATCAAGAGGCAGATGCCTTTTGTTCATATGGATGCTGAGCCTGATCTGGCTGGTCTAGCTTCTTCACTTCATCTGGATGCCTCCGAGTTGGTATTGTCTAGTTGGAACAAGGTTCCTGGTTTCTCCTTGCAATTCTTAGTGGGAAAGGCTCAGCAGTGTGCCAAAGATGGATGTTGGGTCGTATTCAACGCCATTCTTGCTCTGTGCATATATGGCATCATTCTGTTCCCCAATATTCCCGATTTTGTAGACTTTGACGCATTTGACATCTTTGCGTCAGGGAATCCAGTCCCTACCTTGATAGGAGATGTCTACCATTCTATCCACTACAAAAACGAGAACAGGCGGGGCAAGAATGTCTCATGCTATGTGCCCCTGCTTTATAAATGGCTTGATAGTCATCTACCCAAGAGGGGTCCCTTTGTTTCGTCTGCAGCCACAACTGAGTGGTCCGAGCGTCTGATGAGTCTGTCTGCAGAGGATATTGCCTGGTTTGATAGAGATAGGTTGGGTACTGAGATTATCTTCAGCTGCAGCGGATTTCCGAATGTGCCTTTGATAGGCAGGAAAGGCTGTATAAACTATAATCCATCTTTGCTGGTCCGACAGTTCGCGTACGCTTTGAGGGCTCCGCCGAAGGATGAAGAGGTGCAGGAATCTCTGCACCTCACTGGTCTTCTAGAGGGGGATCTGTTGTCCAAGCTTCAGCGCGCATGGAATGGTATCAGTAAGAGGGGAAAACCATTGCTGGGGAAAAGTAACAATCAAGCCTACCCTTCGTATGTGACTTGGATCAGAGCCAGAGCAGATGCTATAGGGATGCCGTTTCCTCCTGCCAAGCCAGAAAGCCCTCCAATGATTGAAGAGCCTACCACCGTGCCTATTCATCAGCATAATCAGGTGTTAGCCGAGCGAGATAAATTGAAGCAGGAAAACGAAGAACTAGAGAAAGAGTTGGCTCAACTCAGAAGCGAGAGGAACGAGGCCGTTCATTCCTTCAAGAGGCAAACCGAGCTGGTGAACCAGCTAGGTACAGACCTGACTAAGCAGATAGCCGAGCGTGAGCGTATGGGTCAAGACTTCAAAGCTGTCAACGACGTACTGGCTACGAAGAAGCAGCACTTAAACGAAGCGTATCGGAGGATATCCAAGTTCAACCAGCACTGGAAGGCTTCCCTAGCCACCAGGAAAGAACGGGAGGATAAGCTGATGCTACAGATCTCCAAGCTGAAAGCCCAGGTGAAGATCAGTGAAAAGAGGTTTGATGAAGAAACCGCTCGCAGATATGCCGCTGAAGGCCAGCTCAACAGAGCTCTCGCTAACTTGAAGGAGCGCAAACTGACGTTTGAGTCCAAGAAGCGGAAGTTAGAAGATTGTTTCGGCGAAGGAGCATGGGAAGATTCGGTCGAAGGTCTTCAGTACACCATTGTGCAAAGGGAATTACTCGTCGAAGGGTTACTCACTCTGCCTGATCATCCAGAAATGAAGGAGTTGTTAGAAGAGTATCGCGCCCGTGGCCGTACTTGACTATTTGTATTCTTTTTGTTTTGATCATTGTTGTATGCTGACCATCACCAGGCTTGTTGGCTGAGGTCACGCTGTTGATTCTGCTCGTACTCACTGATGTTGTGTATCGCCTTGATGGGCTTTCTTTATATATGAGATTGTTATTTCCATGATTGGACTCAGACTTCTTATTATTATCAGCACTGGCACTCAGGCACTAGGATCGGGGGAAATCTCCCTAACGCACAGACACACGTTTGCATTTGCATGAAGCATTTGCATAACGAGCACTTTGTTGTTTTTCCTAACCCTTTTGTGTTTTCCAGGTTGTTTCAGGTTGTTTCAGGTGGCTCCAGGATTGATCAGAGACCTATTCACCGCTATCCAACCAGAGCAAATCAAACCAGAATCATGGAGCAAGTGCAGACTGAGGTTCAGGAACTCCGCGAAAGAATGGATCGCTTCATGGAACTCATGCAAGCGGTCGCCAATGGCCAGGATCAGCTCAGAACTTTGGTTCAGCCTTTGATTTCGAGGGTCGATAGCAATGGCGTACTCCATGGTGGGACTGTGCCTACTCCTCCACCAGTTGAAACTCCACAGAATGGTATCCCCGTGACTGGGGTGAATGGCAGTGCCAACAGCAATGTGGTAGCTAACATGGGACTCAATACGACGGGCGTCGGTAATGGGAGTCTGGAAGCTAATGTCAACATTGGGCTGGGCAACGGCAATGCAGGTGTTGGGAATCTGTTTGTGCCTCAGCCGTGGCTAGAGGATCTTCAGGATGATGTGTTCTCTCAGAGAGGTGCTGAAGGGGAGCTGAATGCTGAAGCACGACTAAGGTTCAAGGCACTTGAGGATAAGATGAGAGTTATCGAGAACCAGAACACCCTGGGCGTTGATATGTCCAAGTTGGGATTGATTGCTGATTTCAAGGTGCCTCCCAAGTTCAAGGTACCTGACTTTGAAAAATATAAGGGCACCACTTGCCCTCGCGTCCACCTGAGATCGTACTACAGAAAAATGTCTGCTCATTCTGAAGACGAGAAGTTGCTGATGCACTTCGTTCAAGACAGTCTTTCTGGGCCATCCCTCGAATGGTACATGAGTCTGGAGCCTACCAGTGTGCACACCTGGAAGGACCTTGCTGAAGCATTTGTGCACCATTACCAATACAATAGCGACTTGGCCCCGAACCGAGTCCAACTGCAGAATCTGTCGCAAATGAACAATGAAGGGTTTAAGGAGTACGCCCAGCGGTGGCGTGAGTTGGCAGCTAGGGTTCAGCCGCCGATGGTTGAACGTGAGCTCGTGCAGATGTTTGTAGCCACCCTCCCAGGGGTTTACTATGAGAAGTTGGTCAGCGGTATGTCTGGGACGTTCTCAGATCTCATTATCACGGGTGAACACGTCGAAAATGGAATCAAGATCGGGAAAATTCAAGGTGAGTTATCCTCAGCTGGAGGAGGCGGAAAGAAACCGTATAGTGGCAAAAGACGGGAAGGAGAAACGAGCGCTGTGTCTAACGCTCGAAGAAAGGGTAAAGGTCCTCACCAGCAGGTGGCCAGTATAACTATCCCGGCAGTTCAACAGCCACAGCAGCAGCAACCGAATCAACAGGGATACAGAAGGTATCAGAATCGGGCGCCGTTGTCGAACCGTCACCTCGAGACACCACCCACGTCGTACGCTCAATTACTACAGACTTTGCTTCAGCTACAGTTGATCCAGAAGAGAACCTTGGCTCCCTTGACAGGAGCACCGCCGCCAGGTTATGACGCGAGTGCCACTTGTGAGTTTCACTCAGGGGCACCAGGCCACACAATCGAGAATTGCAAAGCCTTCAAGCACAAGGTGCAGGACATGGTGGACGCCAAGATCATCAACTTCTCGGATAATGTGCCAAATGTCACGAAGAATCCTATGCCGAATCATAGGGGAGGCGGAGTGAACGCCATTATCGAGGACGAGAGTTTGGATTTGTTGACTGACGTCAGAGATCTGAAGACGCCGCTTAGCTTTGTTAAAGCTAAGTTGATGAAAAGGGGTTTCTTTCCAGGTTGTAGAGAGCTGTGTATGGGATGTGCTACTAGTCCTGATGGATGTGAACAGTTGGTAGAAGGAATTCAAAGTCTGATGACTGAAGGGATTTTACAGTTTAGCCGGAGGGCTGAAAGTGGATCAGGAGAGGTAGTGCTGAAGCAAGATGATGAAGTCACCACCATCACCATCCCTTGCCAGACGATCACCATTTCTGCACCTAGACCGCCCACGATTACCATCACCAAAGTTGGGCCGATACCCTTCGAAAGCACTAATGCTGTCCCGTGGCATTATGGGGCTGAAGTCTACTGCAACGGCCAGAAGTTGAAGCTAGAACCGTTTGGGTCGACTGTGGAGAACCTTGCGGGAATCAGTGGTATTACGCGCAGCGAGAGAGTGTTTGCACCACCAGAGGTCGTGGCGGATAAAGCGGTCAGAGCTGATGCGGCCGATAAGGGTAAAAGTAAAGTCGTTGAAGAGATCCCATGTGGGGTAGAAAAAGACTTGCTCGTTAAAGATGCCGAGGAGTTTATGCGGTTGATTAAAAAGAGTGACTACAAGATTGTGGATCATCTCCATCAGACGCCCTTGAAAATTTCCATTCTGAACTTATTGTTGTGTTCTGAAGCACACCGCAACGCGCTGCTGAAGGTGTTGAACGCCGCATATGTACCGCAGGAAATATCGGTAAATCAGCTAGAAGAGGTCATAGCCCACGTAAATGCTGGAAATGGGCTAGGGTTCACTGACCTAGAGCTGACACCGAAGGGGAGGAATCACAATAGCGCTCTGCACATCTCGATAGAGTGTAGGGGAACGATTATGTCGCACGTGTTGGTGGACACGGGTTCGTCACTTAATGTTCTTCCGAAGAAGGCGTTAATGAAGTTGGATACTTGTGGAGTGATTTGCACACCCAGTGATCTGGTTGTGAAGGCGTTCGATGGAACTAAATGCCATGTTTTCAGGGAGGTGACCCTGCCAATCCAAGTCGGGCCGGAAACGTTCGACACGGTCTTTTATATCATGGACATCATGCCTGCCTACAGTAGTCTCTTGGGCCGGCCATGGATCCATGCTGCTGGTGCCGTGACCTCCACGTTGCACCAGAAACTCAAGTATGCTGTCGGAGGAAGCATCATGACTGTTTGTGGCGAGGAAGACATAATGGTGAGCCATTTGTCGTCCTTCAAGTATGTTGAGATGGATGGAGAAATCCATGAGACTCTATGCCAAGCGTTCGAAGTTGTCAAAGTGAAGGACGTAGCTCCTGTAGTCACTGAAAAGCCAGAGATGACTCTCTCCTCATTCAAGGAAGCTCGGGCTGTTGTTCAAGCCGGATCTACCCAGGCTGGGGGCGAATTTTGGAGATACCTAACAAGCAAGATAAGTTTGGGTTGGGATATTCTCCTGGAGCTGAAGCTTCTTCCTCTTCTAGCAGTACGTCGCGCGGTAAAGGGCCGATCCAGTTTACCAGTGGCGAAGTGATTTTCGAAAGCATCAACGCGGTGTCTGAAGACAGCGGAGATAGCGACTGTGACCTCGACTCTTGGATCCAGCCAAGCAAGCCAGGCGAGAGCCTTACCAACTGGTCCGTCAAGGATATCATCCAGATGACAAGCGAAGAGTAATGATTTACTTTTTCCAATCATTGTACAACCCTATGTCCTACCCGGGGCATAGTGGTTTTTATTGTCAGGGCCTTGTTGGATTATGTACATGAATTTTGTTAATAAATCAAAGGCGTTTTTCTTCGTATTCAAATATTGAGATCTCTGTTATTCATGTTTTATATTTGTTTGAAAAACAATAAAATGGCAATGGGGTTTGTGCTAACCTGCATATTCTTGTCTTAAGCTTAACCCTTGTTATTGCAGGATCCACATAGCAGACGACATCGACTCTGGACCTTCTACGACTCACTTCGACTTCGATTGCCCGACCTATCAAGCCGAAGAAGAGATTGAGGAAGACGAAGACCTTCCCGAAGAGTTGGCCCGCTTGTTGAAACAAGAGGAGAAAGTTATTCTGCCTCATGAGGAGGAGATTGAGATTGTGAATCTGGGTTCTGAAGAACTTGTCAGGAATGTCAGGATAGGGGCTGCATTGCAGAGTGATGTCAAGCTGAGATTGGTCGAGATGCTTCGAGAGTATAGTGACATTTTTGCTTGGTCATACGAGGATATGCCCGGACTTGATACTGACATCGTGGTCCACCACTTGCCGCTGCGAGAAGATTGTCCTCCCGTTAAGCAGAAGCTTAGAAGGACGAGACCAGATATGGCCGTTAAAATCAAAGAAGAAGTGCAAAAGCAACTTGATGTTGGCTTTTTAGCGGTCACTACTTACCGTCCGTGGGTCGCCAACATAGTGCCTGTACCGAAGAAGGACGGTAAGGTACGCATGTGCGTCGATTATCGGGATTTGAATAGGGCGAGCCCTAAAGATGATTTCCCGCTGCCTCATATCGATGTGTTGGTCGACAATACAACTCAGTTCTCCGTATTCTCGTTCATGGATGGCTTCTCCGGTTACAACCAGATCAAGATGGCGCCGGAGGACATGGAGAAAACTACGTTTATCACCCCTTGGGGAACATTTTGCTACAAGGTAATGCCTTTCGGTCTGAAGAACGCAGGGGCCACTTACCAACGAGCAATGGTTACTTTGTTTCATGATATGATTCATCATGAGATTGAAGTCTATGTTGATGACATGATTGCAAAGTCCCAAACGGAGGAGGGACATCTGGTCAATTTGCTGAAGCTTTTTGAGAGGCTTAGGAAGTTCAGGTTGAGGCTGAATCCTAACAAGTGTACTTTCGGAGTACGGTTCGGAAAACTACTGGGGTTTATCGTGAGTGAAAGAGGCATCGAGGTTGATCCTGCGAAGATAAAAGCGATACAAGAAATGCCAGTGCCAAAAACAGAAAAAGAAGTTCGTGGTTTCCTGGGCAGAATAAACTACATTGCAAGGTTTATCTCTCAGCTCACGGCCACGTGTGAACCAATGTTCAAGCTTTTAAAGAAAGATCAGGCGACTATCTGGAACGAGGATTGCCAGAAGGCATTCGACAAGATAAAGCAGTATCTTCAGGAACCTCCAATCTTGATACCCCCAGTGGCTGGACGACCATTAATCGTGTACTTGACAGTTCTTGAGAATAGTATGGGGTGTGTTCTCGGTCAGCACGACGAGACGGGCAGAAAGGAGCATGCCATTTACTACTTGAGTAAAAAGTTCACAGATTGTGAATCTCGTTACTCAATGCTGGAGAAGATGTGTTGTGCACTAGCCTGGGCTGCCAAACGTTTACGACAGTACATGCTCAATCACACAACCATGCTAATTTCGAAGATGGATCCGATCAAGTACGTCTTCGAGAAGCAAGCGCTTTCGAACAGGATTGCCAGATGGAAAATGGTTTTGACGGAATATGATATTCAGTACGTGTCCCAGAAGGCCATTAAGGGGAGCGTATTGTCTGAATACCTTGCCGAACAGCCGATCGAGGATTATCAGCCGATGAAATTTGAATTCTCTGATGAGGATATCATGTTTCTTAAAGCGAAGGATTGCGATGAACCGTTGCCCGACGAGGGGCCAGATAGGAAATCCCATTGGAAATTGATATTTGACGGGGCGGTTAATTCTTACGGAAGTGGCATCGGGGCGATCATCACGACTCCCCATGGATCCCACATCCCGTTTACCGCGAGACTGACGTTTCCGGTCACCAATAATGAAGCGGAGTACGAAGCATGCATTATGGGTCTAGAAGAAGCGATTGATTTGAGAATCAAGAACCTAGACATATATGGTGACTCGGCGCTTGTGATCAACCAGATTAAAGGGGAGTGGGAGACTCGCCAATCGAATTTGGTGCCGTACATGAACTATGCCAGAAGGTTGCTTCCGTTCTTTGATCGAGTGGAACTCCATCATGTGCCCAGAGCAGAAAATCAGATGGCTGATGCCTAGCCACGTTGGCTTTAATGTATAAAGTCAATTTTGGAATGAAGCTCCAAGAATTGTCCTTTCTTGTCTTGATAGACCTGCATTTGTCTTTGCAATCGAGGAAGCCGCCGACGGCAAGCCATGGTTCCATGACATCCAGACTTTCCTTATGACTAAGGAGTATCCTGCGGGAGCGTCAACCCAGGATAAAAAGACTCTGAGGAGGCTGTCTGGAAATTTTTATCTCAATCCTGATGGAGTTTTGTATAAGAGAAACCACGATCTCGTGCTACTCAGATGTGTAGATGAGAAAGAAGCGAGTATGCTCATGGAAGAAGTCCATGAAGGCACATTTGGTACGCACGCCGACGGTATGCTATGATGAGAAAGATCCTGAGAGCAGGATACTATTGACTGACGATGGAATCAGATTGCTTTAAATTCGCGAAGAGATGTCATAAATGCCAGATTTATGCTGATAAAGTTCATGTGCCGCCGTGCCCGTTAAACGTCATGTCCTCCCCGTGGCCATTCTCCATGTGGGGCATCGACATGATAGGCAAGATCGAGCCCACTGCATCTAACGGTCATCGCTTCATTCTAGTAGCTATCGACTACTTCACCAAGTGGGTGGAGGCAGCCTCATATGCTAATATGACCAAGCAAGTGGTGGCTAAATTCATAAAGAGGGATATCATCTGTCGTTACGGAGTTCCCGAGTGGATCATTACGGATAATGGTTCGAATTTGAATAACAAGATGATGAAGGAGCTGTGCCAGAGCTTCAAGATTGAACACCACAACTCATCTCCTTACTGGCCGAAGATGAATGGTGCCGTTGAAGCGGCCAATAAGAACATAAAGAAGATTGTACAGAAGATGGTTGTGACCTACAAGGATTGGCACGAGATGTTGCCATTCATATTGCACGGTTATCGTACGACGGTACGTACATCAACTGGGGTAACTCCTTTCTCACTGGTGTACGGTATGGAAGTTGTCCTACCGTTAGAAGTGGAGATCCCTTCTTTGCGAGTTTTGGTGATGTGTGAAACTCGACGAGGTAGAATGGATTACGAACCGACTGAACCAACTCAGCCTGATGGACGAGAAGAGGTTAGCATCGATTGCGCATGGTCGTTTATACCAAAGCCGAATGAAGAAAGCCTATGATAAGAAGGTGCGTCCTAGAAGCTTTCAGACGGGTGATCTCGTCCTGAAGAAGATTCTTCCTCCACACTCCGATCACCGGGGCAAGTGGACTCTAATTATGAAGGTCTGTATGTCGTCAGCAAGGTCTTCTCGGGAGGAGCTTTGTTGTTATTCACGATGGATGGTGAAGATTTTGCATCCCCGGTGAACGCGGACGCGGTTAAAAAATACTTTGCTTGAAAGCGACCCGTTGGACAGTAAAAAGAGAGTCCAGGCAAAAATGGGGCATCCCGGCGAACCATAAAAAAGGGAAAAGGTTCGGGCAAAAATTAGGGATATAAATTGAAAAGAATGTACACCCGCAAAGTCGAAAACCCGGATGGGCGACTTTGGAAAAAAAGGGTATCTCGGTGAACTGAAAACCCGCAAAGGGCGGTTCACGCAAAAGTTACGGATTTGAAAAAAGCAAATGACTGCGTTCCGCGTGTGGGCTGTATTTGTTTAGTGGTTTGGAAGACCTGAGGGCCGTTTATCTGAATCAATCTCTTCTGAAGCTGAAGCGTCAGAGAAGTATCGAAGTCGAGTGGGTCATAGAGGGATCAACTCATGGTGTTCGTCTACGCCTCGTTGCCAACATTTGTATATACTGATGTATATTTATGTTTTTGCGCGGCTTCCTCATTCCAGGAGCTTGCATTTCTGCTTGTAAAACATTTTTACCCATTCAGGGGTTCGTTATCAATAAAATGTATACTATTCAGCAATTCCATTTGACTGTCTAGCATTTATCTGTTTTGTTTGCGAAAAAGAACGCCGACGTTTTTGACAAAATGCGCATACATAAACTTATTGGCCTAGGCCACTGATTGTTGAAACAATGAATTACTTAAACATTGTCACAAGATGATAACCTTGATAGGTCTCTTTGAGAAGGGTGTCTTGTCTGTTTGTTTGTGTTGTTACAGGTGTAGCAGATTCCAGGCAGTACGCCGTACGCGTCCCGAGCAGGATGATTCCTCCCCTCTAGCAAAGTTCAGCAGCCTCTCCCGCAGAGTCTAAACGTGAGATCATAAGCATTGATATGTCTCCCCAGGCAGAGAAGATTCTCTCCCCAATCAGATGCATCTGGAAAGAACGTCATCTCCTCAGCTGAGTCATTCACCGAAGTGTGCAACAATTGATAGTTCCAGACTGAAGTCTCCAGCGGAATTGAGATCCCCCACAGAGTCGTACTCTCACTAGCAAGAAGAATGACTTCTTCTTCCTCAGCCGAGTTTGCAGATCCCCAAGAGAGCCGAGTCCTTGGAAGCCGTTCGGGTCCATGATTGGTTTGCCCCAGTAGAGGGTTGAATAGCTGATGCTGTGTTTCCCCGCCGGAGCCGTTATCTCCAGGGAAGCAGCCATGAAGGCCGTGCAGTTTATTCCTGCGATTGACATCGCTTTCCTCAGCAGGTTCAGGTTCTCGTAGAGCTTCATTCCCCTGTGGCAGTCAACTGAAGTTCACTTCCCCGCAGCGCCCGATTGAGATTGGCGTGACTTTTTCTCCTCAGCAGGATGATTCCTTCCCCCTATCAAAGCGTTTCTTTCTCCTTGACAGGAAGATTCTCCCTTCAGCATTTATTTTGCTGACGGGATCGCATCATTTTGCATGACTGCATAGCATTTATCATAACTCGTAGCATTTCACCGTGTGGAGCATTACACCATTGCCGAAGCATATGCATACTAAACATGAGCTAGGTCGTCACCGTTCTTGTTTTGCAGGTGTTCCCCGCAGAGCCGCTTGATCAAGATGATTCTTGAATTCTCCCCAATGGAGTCGCTTGCTCAAGATGATTCTTGAATTCTCCAGCGAAGTCGCGTGCTCAAGATGATTCTTGAATTCCCCAGCAAGGTCGTTTGCTTAAGATGATTATTAAAATCCCCAGTGCAGTCGCCAGAGTTGGTTGCTCAAGTTGATGCTTGAAATCCCCAACAGAGTATCCGCTCAGGATGATTCCTGAAATCTCCAGCATAGTTATCGGTTCAGGATGATTCTTGAAGTCCCCGCAGAGTTATTTGTCCAAGATGATTCTTGAAGTCCTCAGCAGAGTTGATTCGCCCATAATGATTTCTGGATCCCCGAAGCAGAGTTACTTGATAGTTCTCCAGAATCCCCAGCGGAGATGCGTCATCCCCAGCAGGTTCCTGAACAGCGAAGTTGAAACTACCCTCGAAGACTTGATGATTGAAGTCAGACCATGGTAACGAAGCAGTCCTCTCAGCTGATGCGGAGTGCCTGATGGCAGAAGTTTGGATATCCCCAACTGGCTCATGATTGACCGAGAATTCCATTCCCGACTTACTGATGGAGTCCGGCTGATACCCGAAAGTTTTCTCTGAATGCCTGATGGCATGACTGACCTGATTGTTGACCTGATGAGTCCCGAAGAATCTTGATGCCTGACGGCATGATCAACCATGTATCGCCGGTTGCCGTGTGACCAATTCCCCAGCTAGTGCCGTGCAGCTAGTATTTCAGTTTTCGAAGATGTGTTCCCATCAGAGTACCGTGTACTTGTGCAGTTGGCAAATTTTCGGGTTTATCGGTATTCAATCGTCTCGCACCTTGATTGGTTGAGAGCCATTCGCTCCTCACCCAGTCAGGTTCAAGCCGTTTGAATAGGGGCAGCTGTTGCACCCCAAAATTTGACCAACATTTCTTTACCTAGCTTGTGTTTCATTTCATTCACATTAGCATTATCATTTGCATCTCATTGACATGTATGCAGGAGATCAAGAGGTATGACTACTAATCATGAGTACCAATCAAGACTTTTAAGATAGCCAAGAAGCTTATTCAAGTGTTAAAGGGTTGATATCCTTGTCAGAAAAGTTAAGAGATCCTCAAAGAGATTGGTTGAAACCAAGGTTGTGTGCCTCCTAACTTGAGAGTTGTGGGAGATCCTCAGATGATTCTGAAGCCATGAATGTGAACTTGAAGCCTGAGATAGCTTATGAGATGTCTTGAAAGCCATCATGAATCCTAGACAAGTTATTGTGCAGGATTTAAGAAGACTCAGCCATGAGTGGTGTAATTAGGGTTTGACTGGGTCAACCCTAGGTCAACTGATGATTTGAAGAAGGTTGAGACCTAATTCAGGAGCCATGTGATCATGGATTGATGCATTGAGATGCTAGAAGGATGATTCCAAGGTTAACTCATCATGATTGAAGAGTCTGAGAAGTTTCAGGCTAGGGTTTCTAAGGCTTGACAGTGTAAAATCCCCTAGTTTGACCCCTATCTTCAAGGCAATTTTTCTCAAGATGGATTGTCATCTCATCTTACCCCCAACATGAATGTTGTATAGCTTGTTCATAGATTTAATTTGAGTACTAGAAGTCCTTTATAGGATTTGTAGAGCTCAAGTTATGACTTTGACAAGTTACAGGTCATCTGAGGTATGTGAATCTGGGACCTTGAAAGTCACCCAACTTGCATCAAACTTTTTCCCAAGAAGGATGATTCCTATGAACTTTTGGTCAACATTAATGTTGTTCCTTATCTTCTTAGCTTTCTAGAGAGTACTATAAGTCCTTGATAGGATTTGTAGAACTCAAGTTATGGCTTTGACAAGTCAAGGGCATTTTGGTCATTTGGAGGTTATAGGTCATTTCAAGCATGAGGCCATAACTCCTATTTCCAAGCTTCAAATGGAAAAATCTTCAACATCAAACTTGCTTAAAATGATGTTTTAAGGCTAGTAAGGGGATGACATGAGATGTTGAAAAGGCTTGTAGCAAAAAATGGTAAAAATGACCTAAAATGGAGGCATAAGTTAAATAAGTCAAAGTTGGAAATTGAAATTTCCAAGTTACACATCCAAACCATGGCATATAATAGGTCATTTTGACTCTAGAAAGCATTTTAAAAACAATGGTTCATCCACATTTTTGATTTGAGGATTAGATCATGGACTTGCTTTGGAAAATGATTGCTTGCATATTAAGGTACATATGCAAAACACAAGGGAGACCAATGTACAAGCTAGCTAAGTATCCTAACACCTCATATATCTCATCTAAGGAGATTTTCAAGTCAGAACAAGTTGCTGCAAGAGGCATAGCACAAGGTGGTGTATGAGATGAGATGAAATCAAAAACTCATGGCATGAGAATCCCAAATTCTCATTGGATGATTCCAGAAAGTTCTGGATGGGTCTGAACCATCCTATATATGGATTAGAACTTGCTAAGATGCAAGGTTGGTGAGAGATTAGAGAGGAGAGTGAGATAGCCATTTCAATTGCTTCCATTGCAAGTTGAAATCAATTTCTACTTTCCACACCATTTCCATTGCTTCTTTCAATCCCAACACCTTCCATTGATCATACTGAATGTGTGCATACCAAATTGAGGGCAAGATCATGGAGAATTGAAGATTTAGCTTTTGGATTTTGGGAGCTGCAAGTCACCATCGAGTTTGGAGATTCAAGCTTTCTTGATCAAATCTTTTGCAAACAGAAGCTTTAACATCAATCAAGGAGTGATTATGAAGAGTTTGAGAGGTTGAAGTGGAGCTTTGACCTATCTGATAATCAAGATTTGACAGGTTTGTAACTTTTCTTCTACACCTTAATTTAAGCATGATTAGGTAGATTTGTTAGGTTAGAATGGTTAGAGACAAGTAGGAGATGGATTCTGGGAAGTTTGAGATCATTTGGTGAAGTTTGAGTTAGTGACACCATTTCTGTTTACCACCATAACTTGTTGAATCTTGAGAGATAATCTTGGTATGATAGTGGAAATTGATCAGTGTAACCTGAGGAAGAGATTGAGCATCATAATTTCAAGAATGGTGAACTTTGATTCCTGAGCATATTTGGAAGTTTGATTCGTGTTTTAGGTTTGAGGAAGTTTCAATGGATTTTGATACCATGGTTAGATTCAGGGTGAAATTCTGGATGAGCTAGGGTTTTGAATTTTAGTTTTTCATGGAGAATTGAGGTGATACGAGTTAGGAGAAGCTTGAGCTATGAAGCTCTGTTTCCATGGCTTCCTCAGTTCAAACCCTGGCTGGAGGAAGAAGATAAGGTCATGGCCGTTGGATGCACAAGGACTCATTGACTGGACCTGGATCGTGTGGCCAAGATTCAATTTCGCAATGGGAGAGGGAAGTCTGAAGATATTGAAATGCGGCGTTTCATTAAAACTGAGGTTTTGGGCCTAATGCACATTGATATCCCCACCCCTTTCATGGCCCATTTGCATTTTGAACTGATTTTTGTTACTTTTTGCACCGTGTTCTTTTCTTTTTCTTTGTATTTTGGATTGATTTTCTGATTAAATAATTGGGCCTAACGTGCATTGATGTCCACACCCCCATTTTAAGCCCATCTGGATATTGAACTGCATATAGTTGCTATTTGCACCAATGTTTTCCCATTTTATTTTCTTTTTCTCCATTTTATTTTAATCTTTGAAAAATCATAATAAACAGAAAAATGATGATTTTTACATGGGGATTTTTTCTCCTACTTCATGTTAGTGTCTAGAAAAGTATAAAATCAAAACATGTGCATCTCATGCAATTTTAATATTCTTTGTGTATTTTCTCTTTTAATAGCTTTTTAATTTAGATGACTTTAGGTTGTATAGAATTAGGTCAATCCTTAACATAGGTCCACAATAACACTAGAATTTTGGGTTTCTAGGTCAAGTTAGACATTGGGACATATAGGGTATTAAGGGTAGGTATATAGGATCCCTTAGAAATTATATTAGATTTTAATATAATAGTATACTATTTTTAATTGATTTTTGTAATTGATTGTTGGTTGTGTTGCCCTTGTGGGCTTGTATTTTGTTTTGCTTTGCTTTGTTGGCTTGGTGAGCTTGGTCTTGCTTTGAGGAGCATGGAGGAGCATAGTAGAAGACTTGAAGATTGAGGAAGGAGCTTGAGAGCTTGAGGACTTGTTTGTTTTGTTGCTGTTTTAGGGTTAGGAATTAAGTAGAGCTTAGACCTAGCTAATTTCTTTCTTAAACATGGATGGTATCTTTCACCTCCATTCTTCCCCATGATTCAAGGTCCTTCCATGGTATTCACCTCTCTCCTTTGGAGGGATAAGTGATTGTGCCTAGGAAGTAGAACCTTTGAGGGAACCATTCTTTTGATGTTGAACCCTTATAGGTAACCTTTGGTGGTCAATAAGCAGTTTAATATCCTAGCTTATCCAATTAAGTGATTTCCTCTGGTTTGAGTATCTTGAGAGATGTTGGGCTTGAGTTTGAAGATGAAGACTTCATTGAAGAGTATGAAAGAGGATGATTCCCTGAGCATTTCCATTTCAGCTGAAGCTTGAAGAGGAATGGAAGATAAGTTGATACTTACTTTGAAGCTTGGAGATCCTGAAGGAATCAAGTTGATACTTGTGGTTAAGAGTGAAGCCTGAAGGTGGAACTGATTAAGGAGCTGAAGCTTAGAGAAGAGAGAATAAGTTGAAACTTATGTTGAAGGGTTGAAACCTGGAGAAGAAAATTGATATTTGTCAAGAGTGATGGAGGTCTGATGACTGAGTTGCTGTTAGAAGAGCTGAAGCTTGGGATTGATTGAGGGAGGAGTTGATCTGCTTTCTTGTCTGTTCTTTTCTGTATTGCTGATGTGCCTTGTTTGACTTGCTTGATGCATTAGAATAAGTCCGTATCTAGACTAGCTTTAATCTAGGAGCATGATTGCACTAGAGGTTGAGTTGCTCCCTCTGCTTGTATTGTTACTGTATGGCTTTGCTTGCGGGTATTCGGTAGAGCCCAGCTCCCTTGCCCATGTGGTTTATTTTGCTTGATAGCATGATTTTATTTCATCTGTATGATTGCAGTTATTATATTTTTCTTGATAGCAGGTTGTTTATCTTTCAGTATGATTACTGTTATTCATATCCGGCTTGAGGTCGAGATGAGCTTGTGGAGGCTGCTGCCCCACACACATTTCCTCCCTCACTTGCATTGCATGCATTTTACAGTCGTTTACTGTTTTACTGTTTACTGTTTAAGCTGATGCTTTATCTGTTTCGGTGTATCATTGACATGATCCCTTAGGACTCTCATTCCTTTGATAAGGAAGTGATGATAGAACTTTAGGTTGAAACCTATGCATGATAACTTCTAGGAGTTCCATGTTTCTAACTTCAACCCTAGGATGAATCCTTGGCATGACAACAGTAGGACTTGATAGTCTCCCCGTAGTTGAGTCTGTTCTCTTCTCATCTCGAAACAGCTTAAGATACAGTAATCATGAATGATTTCTTTCGTACGTTACGAGCCTTAAGCTATCTGAGAAAGGATTGCTTAAGAGTTTCTTTTCAACAGTCTGGATGTTTAGTATGGTACCCTTTGGGTGACATGCGACGCATTCACTCTCAGGTCATAGTCTCTAGTGCGATTGAAATTGCAAACACAATAAAAAACACTTCTTTCGTAAAAGACAGAAAAAAAACTTTAAACTTTTTTGCCCCGTGGGCCCATAATTCAAAGGAAGCTTTTCTGAAGAAAAGAGTGTCGTTAAATTTCAGCGCCACCGCAAACATGCTTTGTCCCTAACTGCTAGAACTGCTGTTGAACCCTACTCGATAAAACAGATGAATCTGAATCCCCGTAATGCGTAGTATCCCGAACTACGTAAGCTCTGATCTCTCATACCTGTTGAGAGTACGTAGGCACAATACTGACGTATTGGCGAGCCACCTTCCCCCGTAAACCGTAGTTTCCCGAACTACGTAAGCTCTGATCTCTCATACCTGTTGAGAGTACGTAGGCACAATACTGACGTATTGGCGAGCCACCTTCCCCGTAACCCGTAGTTAGGCGAACTATGTTGACTCTGATTTCTCATTCTCTGATGAGAATACGTAGGCATAAAGCGCGACGCTTTGCCGAGTCATTTTCTTTTCTTTTAAGCCAGCCTTGATAGGTAGATAGATAAATCAACCCGTCCAGTAAACACAATAAACGTGGATCCCATCGAGTACGATGGACGTGAGGGGTGCTAATACCTTCCCCTTGCGTAACCGACTCCCGAACCCAGACAACAGTTGCGATGACCTTGTCTTATACCTTTTTCGTCAGGTTTTTCCGATCGTTTCCTTTCCCGTTCCGAGGGATAAATAACGAAAGATGGCGACTCTTCTGTTTTGCCGGCACCTTATTTTTGCAGTAGCGACAATAATCATCCTGACAACTCGACTCTCTGGGGAGTATACTGATTTTGACTTGCTGGGGAAGGTGATCTCTCTTTGGTAAGGGACAACATCATCTCAACTTTTGAGGATGAGGTGCGACCTGCATGGGGATCGGTGTCAAACAACGTCAAGTCTTTCATCAAGAACCTCTGGCTGGGGCCACAATTTTCTGATCCTCCGCTTCGAGGGTGAGAACCCTGCAAAACACAAACGAGACAAAACAAACCTACACAACCAAATCTATTCAGGTTAGTGCCCATGACATTCCTTCAGTCAATTCGAAGTTTTATCAATTGTCAGCAAGGGCCAGCAAAGTTATGCAAATGCGAGTTTATCAAAACATCGGCGTTTTTCACATACAAAATAGTAAAGAACAAGCATCAAATACTGAATAACATGTTTTATTGATTGAGCCTGTAAATAGGCGAAGCTTTGTACACTGGATGCAACTCTTAAAAAGAGGAAGTTACGCACAAACAATATACAAACATGCACAAGAGGCGTTAATACAAATACAAATCAAATTTGTACACATGTCGGCAACGTGGTGCAGACAAACATCACGAACTGATCCTCCTATGACTCGCCTGACTCTGGCGCTTTCCCGATATTCAACTTTCGGAAGAGATCATGTCGGATAAACGAACCCCAGGCACTCCTAAACCACTAAGCAATGCAGTATCAAATTCGGACCGCAGTCTTTTGCTTTTTCAATCCCTAACTTTTGCGTGAACCGCCCTTTGCGGGTTTTCAATTCACCGGGATACCCTTTTTTGCCGAAGTCGCCCAATGCAGGTTTTCGACTTCGCGGGTGTACATCTTTTCAATTTTATCCCTAACTTTTGCCCGAACCTTTTGTTTATTTTTTATGGTTCGCCGGGATGCCCTATTTTTGCCTGGATTCTCTTTTTTCTGTCCAGCGGGTCACTTTCAAGCAAAGTATTTTTTAACTGCGTCCGAATTCACAGGCGACGTAAAGTCTTCACCGTCCATGGTGGACAACAACAAAGCTCCTCCTGAGAAGACTTTTCTGACAAAGTGGGTGATATAGTTAATTGGCAATAAATGCTTCAAATAAGTCCCACATTGGAAGTGGAGTAAAATTAAATAGCATTTATAAGACCTTTGGAACAATGTACTTTCCAAAAGAGGCAAAGAGAATAAAGTGCCACATAGTCATATGTGGTGGTCTCAAGCCTAACCGGATCCGAGGGCGTGGGCGTAGAGGCGCTAGTGGCGGCTTGTAGACGGCACTTGAGCACGACGCATCAGAGCAATCGGGCTATTCGCGGCGTTAATGAGGCGGGCGGACCGGCCTTCGGTGGGATACTGCGAATTTGCGGGGTAGCAGCCGCCACAAGCGCATCTCGACCATAGTTCTTCGCTCAAGACAAAAAATCATGATCAAACGATCAATGCGAATTTGCGGGGTAGCAGCCGCCACAAGCGCATCTCGACCATAGTTCTTCGCTCAAGACAAGTTCTTCGCTCAAGACAAGTTCTTCGCTCAAGACAAAAAATCATGATCAAACGATCAAGAGAATGCTATGCAATGCAATGTTTATGAATGCATATGATAAAGAACAAAAAGCGAGATCAAAGTCGGAGCAATCGGGTTATTCGCGGCGTTAATGAGGCGGGCGGACCGGCCTTCGGCCGGGATACTGCGAATTTGTTTTAGTTATTGCTCCAGATTTTATTCGGACCGGCCTTCGGCCGGGATACTGCGAATTTGTTTTAGTTATCGCTCCAGATTTTATTCGTTGCCTAGAGTTTGAATTTTGAGTTTGAATTCGAAGTTTATTTGAACCATTGCAAATGCTCATTAGAAAGTGTTGTTTCATGAAGAGTTGCAAACTTCCGAAACGACACATGCATGACTATAAATATATGCTTGTTACTTCGAAATCAAATACTCCAAAAAATCTGATATCCTATTCTATATAATTCCAAACGTTTTCCTTGCATTCGAATCTTCACCAGTCTTGTGCAGTTTCGAGAAAAAGCTGACTTATCCTGAGTATTCAGGCCGTTCCAACTCTAAGACAATTTGAGAGTGTGCTTGAAATACTTTTAAAGAAAGTGATTTCGTTCACGATTCGGTCTGGATCCATTCGACCTTAAAGAATTATCTAACACAATACTCATTGAAACTACCTGCACCAAGCTTCTATGGATCAACTCTATTAAATATCCTTCTGCAACTTCTTCTGAAGTGTGTACCATATCCTCTTTCACAAACCCTTCAGCACTCCATTGTCTAATCAGCATCTTTGCATTAACTTTGTAGTCTTCAGGATACATCCCAAAGTATAACAAACATGGCTTAAGATTGTCAGGCAAATCATGGTAACTTAGAGCTAAAATACGATTTATCCTAGAATCTCTATTAACCTCTGAATTCACATGTTCAATAAACCTATCCCATTCAAATTCATTTCTATCTTTCTGAGACAAAAGTCCTCCAATGACTACAATCGCTAGTGGTAATCCTTTGCATTTTTCAATAAGTTGTGAAGATGCATGAATAAGATTTTTAGGACAATGTCCGTCCAAATCACGGAATGCCTTCTTATTGAACAATTCTATAGATTCCTTAGCATTCAACCTTTGCAGCTCAAGCACTTTAACTAAAGAAGATTTCTTTATTGTATGATTGAGACACTGTGATCCATGCATGACAGTCAAAGTGTTTAACGACCTTGTTGTCGTTAAAAACTTTCTGGGCTACAGTGGTTTTACCCTGTCCTCCCATTCCAACAATGGAGACGACTGTGCGCTCTAGTCTTCCCTCTACCAACCAATCAATCAGTTCGCCTCTTGGCTTTTCAAAGCCTACAACATCAGTTTCCTCCATGTAAAACGGAGCCTCCCGAAGGTTCTGCAATAATGTGGCATTTGGATTTTCAGAAGAACTGCTTGATCCTATTTCCCAAGAAGAATGGATTGGGATGCCATGATCATTTTCAAATGTATCTTTTATTACAGCAATTCGGGATTTGATGTTCTGAATCTTGTAGGCTATGTCGAGACGGAGAATCTTAGTCTTGACATAGTTAGCACCATAGTTAGCAACAGCAGCACATCAAGGATCCGGAAGTTGTTGCTCCTCACGGATCAAGTATTCATAAATGACATCTTGTATGTGAAAAGATGCTTCTATCAGCTGCTTGATCTTTGCTCTCATTTTGAGACGTGTGTTGTCTTCTTGTGAATCAGCTATTGTATCTGCTTTGTTGATGAAGTCTTCAATGTGTTCTAGTTCATCTTGCATTTCTGCAATTTCTCGAGGGACACCTCTAATTATGTTGACTGCCTCATTTAATAATGGAAGCAAATGATCACGGGCAAGTGGAAGCAAGTGATCACAAGCACATGAGAGTGCAGCGTCACACATTTGTTATATGTATGTTTGATTTAAATTTACTAATATTGTGAGAGAAATGAGTGATGATGAAATTATCTATCGGTGCTTACAACATTTATACTGCACATAGTGTAGTTGTGTGAGGGGAATACATTGACTTTGAGTTTCCCTCTTGGTCATTCTTTAATAATGATCCTACAATTGAGATGTCATTTTTCCTTTTTAAATTTTGTCGTGGAAGAGCACTCAAGCACATAGTATATTTGCATTCTTTATGGGATAATGTAGTTTTGAATGTGCAAATGGATTTATAATAGTTTGTTGCGGAACTTAGCCGCCATCTTTGAAGCATTCACACAAATTTTATTTTTTTTATTTCTTTGTATGTATATGTTTGTCGTAGTATTTTTTACCTAAATAATTTATTTATTTTTTAAAATTTTAAAATATATATATTTTTTAAAAATATTTTCAAAGTACCTCAGTTAGGGTTTGGACTTACAAGGGCGTCATTTCAATTGGCGACTCTTTGTTAAGGGTATAAGGATATTGCCAATTAGATTGGAGACACCTCATGCAGTCTCCACTACGTCAAAAGTAGTTTTTGGAAGCACTATAAAGACAACACTTTTATAGAAAAAGGCTACTAAAAGATAAATTTTTTATAAAATAAAACAAGGGAAAAAGCGATGCTAAATGGGGTCTTTAGAAAGCGCTTTTGTAAAGCGCTGCTAAAGGTCATAAGTGAGTAACCAATAGAAAGTGCTTTTGTAAAACACTGCTAAAGGTCATAAGTGAGTAACTAATAGAAAGCGCTTTTGGGGAAAGCACTGCTAAAGCCTAATATTAGAAAGCGCTTTAAAAAAGCGCTACTATAGGGGGGGTACCTTAGACAACATTTTTCAAAAGCGATGCCATAGGGGGTGTCTAGGTCACACCATAGACAACGCTTTTCAAAAGAGATGCTAAAGGGCTAACATATGAAAGCGCTTTTCCAGGGAAAGCGCTGCTATAGGGGGAAAAGAAAGCGCTTTTAAAAAGCGCTGCTATAAGTCTGTTTTCTTAAATTAAAACAGAATGCATATTTTACTTCTGACGTATTCTGTTTCACTCTCTCACTCTCAGACGAACATACGAACCCTATCAGACCTTCGACCTCCGTTTCTTCCTCCGTGCAGCCGTGCCACCTTCGTTCATCGTCTCGAACCGCCGTAGCAACCTCCAACCTTCGTTTCTTCATCATCTCGAACCGTTGTCGCAACCTCGTGACACCATTGTTGAAGGTATTTCTTCATTTTCTTCATTTTTTACAGTTTCAAAGTTATTTGCATGGTATTTGTTTAATTGTTTATTTGTTTATTTGTTTACATTGTGATGTTGTTGTTATTTGACTTCAATAGAAGTTTGAATGTTATTTTAGTAGTAAGGTTCAAGATGATGAATATTGAGGTTTGTGGTGATTTTCTTTCGATTTTTGGTGTTAATAATTTTATAAGTTAATGTTGAATGTTAGTGATGATAAATAGTGATAATGATTTTGTCTTGATCGAATTTTTTTATTTCAAATGATAACTAAATTAATTGTTAATAGTTAAGGTTGAAGATGGTGAATAGTGATGACATTGTGAATTTATTTTTTATAATTGAAACTTGAATGACATTCGTGAACAAATTGTTGAACATTGTGATGTTGTTGATTGTTTGAACTTAAGTGACGAAAAGTTGTTATATTTGGTAAATTTTATGTGGATTTGACAATTTTGGTGATTGATTTACGCTCGAATTAATGATTGTTTGTGACTTACTTGAGTTAAAACATTAAGTGTGATTGAATTTGCGTGTTTGCTATAGTTGTTCGGTATCTATAGTTGCGTGAATAATTAGTGTTTTTATTTAGCATACTTAGTAAAAACAATTGATAAAAAATGGATGTCTTCCAATCAATTGTCAAAAGAGTACGAGGATGGGGTATCAAAATTCGTTAAGTTTGCTGTTGAACACGCCAAAGACCCCAGTCGGATCACATGTCCTTGCTTAAGTTGTTGTTATGGGCGTCGGATTGACGCAATATAGTTGGAATCACATTTAAAGAGGCATGAAATTGATCGAAGTTATACGTGTCGGATATTACATGGTGAGATAAGTAACGAGAATGTTGAACCGAGGGATAATAGGACCTATGCTTCAAAGGACAATGGCATAGATACATACGTCTATGATCGAGTCGAAGAGATTGCAGAAGCACTTGAAGACGATCTTCAGGATCGAAGACTTAAAGATTTTGTGGGAGAGCGGTGTGGAGGTTTATGATGGATACAAGAAATAAATTTTCAATTTGAGGGCGATGTTGTTTGACACAATTAATGATTTTCCAGCATACGGAAACCTATTGCGGTATAACATTAAAGGTTAATATGCGTGTCCTATTTGCGAAGAAAACACAGATTGGACGCGATTGGAATTTTGTTAGAAGAAAGTCTTTCTCGGTCATCGTAGATTCTTAAATTCCAATCATCACTACTGTTGATGGAGAAAAGCATTCAATGGAAATCAAGAACAAGGTAGAGTTCCACCTACATTGGCAGGTGATCAAATTTTTGAAAAGGTGAAAGATGTGATTACTCAGTTTGGCAAGCCTTTTGCACATACTATTGTCACACGTGGGTGGAAGAAGAGGTTAATATTTTTGAATTGCCATATTGGAAGTCGTAAGACATTTTCTCGATGTTATTGGTACGTTACTCAATATACAAGAAAAGTCTAAGGATGGCCTTAAAGCAAAAAAAAGAATTGATAGCGATGGGAATAAGAAATGGATTAGGACCCTTGAAGAAAGGAAAGCGAACATATCTACCACCTGCTACTTATACTCTATCTAGAAAGGAGAAAAAGATATTGTGTAAGTTTCTAAGTGACGTTAAAGTTCCAGAAGGATACTATTCAGATATGAGAAGACTTGTGTCTATGAAAGACCTCAAGTTAAAGAGTTTAAAGACACATGATTGCCATGTTATAATGGAACATTTTCTACCAATATGTATACGCTCAATTTTGCCAGAAAAGTAAGAAGCGCAATAATTAAATTGTGTTTTTTCTTTAGGTCCATTTGTAGTAAGGTCATCGATCCTGCGATCTTACCATCATTGCAAAAAGAAATAGTTTTTACTTTGTGTCAGCTTGAAATGTATTTTCCTCCCTCGTGAAAGAGACACAATTGTATGGACCAGCTTATATGAGATGGATGTAACCTGTTGAACGTTATATAAAAATATTAAAAGGGTATGTGAAAAACTGAAGTCGACCAGAGGGATGTATTGTTGAATGATACATTGTCGAAGAAGCGATTGAGTTTTGTACTGAATATTTGTCTAATGTTCAATCTATTGGACTCCCCAAATCTCATGTTGTCGAAAAAAAAAAGAAGGAAAACAATTAATTGGAAATAAAATTGTGACAGTATCAAGGTCTGGACGGGAGCAAATGCATTTGTATGTTTTGCACAATGACAACGAGGTTGATAAATTTGATCTACTTTGTTGATGAAGTATTCAACGCGTTCTAGCTCATCTTTTATTTCTGCAATTTCTTGAGGGACACCTCTAATTAGGTTAACTGCCTCCTTTAATAATGGAAGCAAATAATCACGGGCAAGTGGAAGCAAGTGTTCACGAGCACATGAGAGTGCAGCGTCACACATTTTGTTATATGTATGTTTGATTTAAATTTACTAATATTGTGAGAGAAATGAGTGGTGACGAAATTATCTATCGGTGCTTACAAGATTTATATAGCACAGAGACTAGTTGTGCGAGAGGAATACATTGACTTTGAGTTTCCCTCTTGGTCATTGTTTAATAATGATCGTACATTGAGATTTCAGTTTTCCTTTTTAAATTTTGTCGAGGAAGAGCACTCAAGCAGATAATATATTTTCATTCTTATGGGATAATGTAGTTTTGAATGTGCAAATGGATTTATAATAGTTTGTTGTGGAACTTAGCCACTATCTTTGAAGCATTCACACAATTTTATTTTTTTTATTTCTTTGTATGTATATGTTTGTCGTAGAATTTTTTTACCTAAATAATCTAATTTAAAGAAAAAAATCCAAAATACATATATGATACGTAGACGATGCAAAAAGTCGTGGGATTTTAAAGTTAAAAATTAGGGTATGACAGATGTCCCTATTTAAGTTCTTCGATCTGGAGATGTAAAGATTGAAATCTTCGTCTGGACAATATCGGAGAGACTTAAATACAAGCATGCGAAATTTTTGGCCCTAAGATACCCCAAAAATGCTTATGATATGATATGAATGCAAGACAAAGATCATGTGAGAAAAAATGTCACAGAAAAGGAATACATACTGAGAAGATGTCACAACTCCACTGGAAAAGACTAACAACTTCACGAGGAAAAGTATCAAGGAGATACAACTGAGTAATACAAGATACTATGGACATCTGTCAAGGTGAAAAAGAGTATCCAGTAATACTTGAAAAGAGAGGGACAAAACCTGAACAAAGACACAGACATCCAGAAAAGCATCAGATGTTGAAAGTAACACAGATCTGGAAAACAAAACAGAAACATCTAGAAAAGCATTAGATGCAGAATGAAACCAAATTTAAAGACACAACAGAGACATCCAAGAAAGTATTAGACTTTATAGCAGAATAATAGGAACATCTATAAAGTGGAAGTAACTTTACTGGGAAAAGAGGTTACCGTCATCAGAAGTTTTGTCAGAATTGCATTGAACAAAACTCTGGGAAAGAGCAAATAATAGTCATAAAAGACATTCAGGAAAGCATTGAATAAACTTTGGAACATAACAGGCAACCGAGATATACAGGTAAACAACATAGATATACAGGTAAACAACAGAGATATTCAGAATATCATTGAATAATATCCATTGGAGAATTAATAGTCATCATCCATGAATGGATTTGGATGAAAACGAGTCACAATATTCAGAAGATTATTGAATGATGTGAGGAGAATTCAGAGAAATACATTAGAGACATTCCAGAAGACACTAGAGGCATCCAGAAAAGCATTAAATGAACTCCAGAAAACATCATAGATATTCAGAAAAGCATCGAATAAACTTCGGAAAACATCAGAGATATTCAGAAGAGCGTTGAACAACATCTAAAAAATAGGCAATCATTAGAGATATATAGAAAAACATGGAATAAGCTCTGGAACACATCCAAAAAATCATTGGATGAAGAATGGAAACAGACTTGAAAATATTCAACTATTGTTAACTACAGCCAGAAACAAATTAAAAACATCTAGAAGAGCATTAGATGAAGAGGAAAAAAAATTCCGAAGATACATCCGAAACATTTAAAAAAGAATTAAATGTATGGGAACATATTTTAAAGACATATCTGGAAGAACATCAGATAAGCAACACCATATCTGAAAGAACATTAGATAAACAAGGCAGTATCTGGAAGAACATCATACAAACACAAAGAGGTTATGGAAAACATCAAAAGCAAAGTCGTATCTAGAAGAACTTCAGATAGACATAAAGGAGTTCTGGAAAAATATCAGAAGCAAAGTCGTATTTGGAAGAACGTGAGATAGACACAAAGGAGTTATGGAAAAGCATCAGAATATAAGACACATCTGAAAAAATATCAGACGGTAAAAGATACAACATTCTGGAAAAGCATCAGAATTGAAAAGGTATAAATCTGGAAACTCACTAGGGAGCGAAACAAATTCTGGAAGGGTATCAAAATCACAACGGAAATATCTGGAAAATTACAAGGGAATATTTGGAAAAACATCAGATAAGTTCTGGAAGAACATCAAAACAAAAGACATAATTTGGAAAAACATCAGAGAGATAAACACATCCAATAAAACCTTAGATAGATTCTGGAAAAGCATAAGAATCACAAATAAAATATCTGGAAAAACATTAGATAAGTTCTGAAAGAACATCAGAGCAAGAGACTCAATATGGAAAAACATCAGAGAGAGACAAATGTAAATGGTAAAACCTCAGACAGATTCTGGAAAAGCATCATAATTAAAAAGAAAATATCTAGAAAAACATGAGATAACACAAAGAGAAAGTTTTGGGAAAACGTCAGAACAACAAAGGAATTCTGGAAAAACATCAGAACAAAGATACATATCTGGATGAAAATCAGATATGTACAAAGGAATATCTGAAGAAAAAAAAATATCAGATAGGTTCTAGAAGAACATCAAAACAAGAGACTCAATCTGGTAAAACATCAGAGGGACAGACACGTCCGGTAAAACCTCAGATAGATAATGGAAAAGCATTAGAATCACAAAGGAATATTTGGAGAAACATCAAATAAGTTTTGGAAAAGCATCAAAACAAAAGATTCAATCTGGAAATTCTTCAAAGAGAATTAAAATATGTGACACCCAAGAATGACATTGGATCAAAAAACAACAGACATATCTGGAAAAACATCAGATAAGAAAGGTCATATCTGGGAGAATGTTAAATAGACACGCCAATATCTGTTTGGTAGGTGCCAAGTAAGTTGGATTTTGACCACAAGGTAAAACATGGATAACAACACGACCTATAGAGAAATGCAAATGAGGATGAAACGCTCATGATATGCATATGTATATGAATTGTGCTATGAGATATGATCAAATGCAAATGTAATGCAGATGTCGACAACGTGGCCCGACTCTTTTGGGGAGAAGACAAAACTGGAAGATTGATTCCTCAACACGGATATCACTATCATTCTGCTTGGGGACTAAAGATGCTACTGCTGAACACATCTCTCTCACACTAGTAAAATGTACCAAATTGGTGATCCTTGGAGGAAGGATAATGATCTTCTTGGGGATTCTTCAAGTAAATTTCTCTAGAATAGCTGACTGTTGCAAATAAGCTGACCATTGCTTCAGCTTGTCTGATTCTAAAAATGACAACTTTATTGTGCACTTGGAAATCTTGCCCAAGTATGAGTCTTTGAATGGTTTTCTAGATAAATCAATTCCGAGAAGGACTTGCACTGAACTACAAATCTTGAACTGATTCTCAACAGGATATGGAAAAAACTTGCCCCTGATATGTTCAATCCATTGGACTCCCCAAATCTCATATTGTCGGAAAAAAAGAAGGAAAACAATTAATTGAAAATAAAATTGTGACAATATCAAGGGTTGAATGGGAGCAAGTGCATTTGTATGTTTTTCACAATGACAAAGAGGTTGATAAATTTGATATGCTTTGTTGATGAACTATTCAATGCGCTCTAGTTCACCTTTCATTTTTGCAATTTCTTGAGGGGCACCTCTAATCATGTTGACTGCCTCCTTTAATAATGGAAGCAAATGATCACGGGCAAGTGGAAGCAAGTGTTCACGAGCACATGAGAGTGCAGCGTCACACATTTTGTTATATGTATGTTTGATTTAAATTTACTAATATTGCGAGAGAAATGAGTGATGAGAAATTATCTATTAGTGCTTACAAGATTTATATAACATATAGTCTAGTTGTGCGAGAGGAATACGTTGACTTTGAGTTTCTCTCTTGGTCATTGTTTAATAATGAGATATGTCATTTTTCCTTTTTAAATTTTGTCGTGGATGAGCACTCAAACCCATAATATATTTGCATTCTTATGTGATAATGTAGATTTGAATGTGCAAATGGATGTATAATAGTTTGTTGTGGAACTTAGCCGCCATCTCTGAAGCATTCACATAATTTTTTTTATTTCTTTGTATGTATATGTTTGTTGTAGAATTTTTTACCTAAATAATCTATTTTTTTTTTAAAAATTCAAAATACTTCACTTTTTAAAAATATTTTCAAAGTATCCTAATTAGGGTTTGGACTTACACAAGGGCATTACTCCAATTGACAACTCTTTGTTAAGGGTATAAGGGTGCCACCAATTAGATTGGAGACACCTCATGCACTCTCTGTTGCGGTGAGAATCGCGATACCAAGCTATTGATTAACTTAAATCTTAATTCTTAAATTCAAAACCGGACTTTAATTTATCCAAAAAGGAAAGGTTTAAAAAAAACCCTATAAAAATGCAAAGTAAAAAGCAAGGCTTAAAGCTAAGCAAAGAGAGATCTAAAGGTTCGAGGGTTGGTTATGCCTAGGGTAGGTATTTCACATCCTAAACATCTGTAGTACTCTACAGGAACCTCTTGTTAATATTTTTGCTTGCTAAAGGAAAAAATGCTAAGGGTTAAAGGTATAAAGTAAAAAGTATGTACAAAGACATCGCATCTCGTGCCTACGTATCCTGATGGGAATGGAATCAGAGCAACCGTAGTTCCCCTAACTAGGGGTGAGGAACTCTTGACTGTTGTCAAAGTTCCAGAGGGATGTAAGCATTCATAGGGAAGTACTTACATGGAGTGCGGCGACTCCTGAATCTACGTTGAGATTCTTATGGTAGAGAATGTCCACGGCGGGACGCTAAACATGAGTATGGAGACTCAGATCCTAAGGTTAGGATAAAGAGTAAATGATGTCCACGACGGGACGCTAAATGTGAGTACGACGACTCAAATCCTAAATTGAAAAAGGTAACAGGAAGTTAGTGGTTAGTGAGCTCGCCAAGAAATCACATCTTGTGCCTACGTATTCTCGACGAGAAATCAGAGTGTTCGTAGTTCCCCTAAATAGGGGTGAGGAACTCTTGACTGTGGTTAAGGTTCCAGAGGGAAAGGTAAATGTCTACGGTAAGACACCTACATAGAGTGCGGCGACTCTAAACTAAGTTAAGTTAGCAAGGAGGGGAATGTCCACGGCGGGACGACTAAATAGAGCACGGCGACTCCAAGTCCTATGGTTAGGATAAAGGGTAAAGGATATCCACGGCGAGACAACTACCTTGAGCACGGCGACTCCAATCCTAAGTATGTACATTCTAAACATGACTTAAAACATTAAAATATAACTTAGTAAGAAAATGTTTTTGAAGTTTTTCTTTTTTAGTTTAAACTAAACTAAAATTACTATTAATATTAAAACAATTAAGTAAGCATCCTACAGTAATTGAAATTGAAAATAATAACTAAACTTAAACAATAATTAAAAATCTAACAGTTAAAATCTTAAGTAAACAAATAACAAAATTAAATAACACTTAAAGATTTTTTTTAGGAAGTAATTAGTAAAAATTTAAAATATTAATTAGAAAATTAAAACACAAAACTAAATGAAAATTTTAAAGAAAAGAAATTCAAATATCAATTAATAAAGGAAAAAAATGCTATTGGAACTAAAACTGGTTATAAAGAAGTTAGTAAAAATAAATGATTAAAACAAAATTAACAATAATAAATGGGCCAAAGAGAGATCCTAGCCCACATGAAGATCAGTAGCGGGTCGGGTCGACCCATACCCAATTCATCTTATAAACACCCTGAACCCTAATAGGAACCAACAAGAGGATAGGGAACACACGACTGAAACAAAACCAAAACATTTACACGAACAAACCTGGTCCTTCACCTTCCTCCTGAATCGCTCAATTTCCAGCTTCTTCTTCGAAATTTGCTTATGAGTTTATCAATCTCAATCTCTCTATGTTTCGTGTCTTCTCATCGCCGAAACTCCTATATGTATCATCCTCACTAAACAAACGCTTCTCAGATCATCGCCATGGTAACTTCAACAAGATTCATCAGTTTATGGTGTTGTGTAGTGGCGGCAAAAGATTGAGAGGGGAGTGGAATTGATTCCGACAGAGGGAAACGATGAAGGTGGAGTTTTGGTGATTACGAAGGCATAACATTTGAGTTTGCAATGGTTATGATGATTGGATTGTGACTCAGATCGTAGCGGTTTTACAATGAAAACAGGGGCGGTGCATGTTGCTGTATTTTGTAGGGAAGGAACGAGGGAGATAGTGAGGCGTGAAGGTAACTGTTCAAGTGAAAAAGGACAATTGGGAAAGGCTTTCTTGTGTTGTTTACAAAAAAAAGAAGAAGTGAAGTTTGAAGTGGTTTGGTTTCATCCCTTGTTGATGGAGGAGAAAAAGAGTGAGGTGCGAATTGGTGGCATTTCGATGAAATGGAGTTGGGCAAGGTTTTTTTTTTACAGAAGGTGGTTTGGTGGATTTGAGTGGGGTTCTATGGTGCTAATGTGAAGTTAAAAAAATGGCACGGTTGAAGGAAGTCCTCCCGGTGAGTTTTTTTTCAAGAAACTCTTCTACTTTTTTTTTTTGAATCGTTATTTTTCTCTAAAAAAACAAAATGGTCTCCCTCCCCTCCTAGACTTGTTCTTTTAAGATACAAAAACTTGCTTCTAATTTGAATTTGGTTGTCCCGTCGTTTTCGTTATAGGTCTCACAGGTTATGCAGAAACTTATTGTGTAGTTGCTGTTGTGGGGATACTCAGTTTTTTGGTTCTGTTTTATTGCAGAGTGGAGTGTATTGCTACTGTCAATATGAGACGGGTTTTGCAGTAGAAATTTAAAGGATAGTCTGGGTTTTATGCTGGTCATGGTTTGCAAGCTGTGTTGGTTTTTGGAAGGTTGTGATGCTACATTGAAATGTCCTTATTGTTGCTTATGGGTAGGAGTTTTGACTGGTAGCAGAGTTCTTTTGAGGATGCAGGGTCAAAATTACATGGTTATGGCTTTGGCTGTTTCATGGTATTTGTAAGTGCTCTTGATTGGCTGCATTTTGAGGCAAAACACTAGAACATGTATGTATGTCATGACTGATGTTAGTACATACATAATATGGTCTGTGCAGGGTAAGTTGACTTAGCTAAAAGCAAGTCAAGCTGGATGTCATACCCAATGTTATGACATGGGTCGTATGACATCAAGCGCAGGTTTATTTTTCTGGTAGCTATAAAACAGGAAACAGAATAGGAGCTCAAGCTGGATATTAGGAGACTTTCTAGAAGCCATAGGCGAACTAAAAGATCCCTGAATTAAGTGGCAAGCGTGCAGATCATTGTAAATAGGTCTGTTATGAATAAAACCTAATTTATGCACCAAGGCCCAAAAGGACTAACAACTGCTATAAATATCAAAAGAAGCAATCCTGAACAACAGCTCTTGATAGAAGATCAGAGAGTGCAGATTGCAGAGTCCTTGTGAGTGAAGAAGGCTAGTCTTCACGTGTAAATTCTGTTTAGGAATACTTGTACTCCAAGCAATTGTCTGGTGGATGATTGTATTGGATAGGTAGATTCTAGGCTGTGTCTCACTCAAAGCTGTGAAGCAAGAGTGTGTGAGTTCCTTGATTAACGCTGTGAAGCAAGATCAAGGTGTGTATGAAGTGTTTCTTCATATTGAATTCTGTGATTGTGAATTGTATATCACTGTGGTGATTGAGGGGGAGTGAGTGGGTATACTCAGATCTAGAGTGTCTCTAGGTTGAAGTGTCATTGGATAGGGATTAAGTGAGGACTGGAGGTTTAACTCTGAATTGATTCTACTAATAGTGAATTTCCTCCCTGGCTTAGTAGCCCCCAGGTGTAGGTGTTGTTCACACTATGAACTGAAGAAGAAAAAAATATTAGATTATAAAATAGTCGATATAAAATATAAATTGATTTGTTTAGAGGTCTTACATCTGCAGGTGTTAGGTGATCCAACAGATTGCGGTATTGAATGATACAATGTCTAGGGTATTTATTGTAAGTCATACCCTTAGCCGATCATCTAAACCACAAAAATTTCAATTCAATTAGTTAGAAACAATAATTAGTAAGGTGAAATAAATAAAGATTAAGTTAGCAACTTACTTTTGTGCATACGGGAAGGAAAAGTTGTTGTGGTTGACGGGCGCTAGGGATGGCAATCTAGACCAACCCCGTGCTTGGAGCAAAACGCCACATCCAGAAAAAGTATATGTGTTTTTTTTGCACACTTACACAAAGAGCTATACAAATAAGACAGACAAGCAGAGCCCTAACTATGCTCTCTTGTTTTAGTTAGGTCTCTCAATAAAGGTAAATAAATTATGTGCATAGAAGAACCAGTTCCCTCGGGAAATAAAAATAAACCAATTAAAAGCATAAGATAACACCTGGTTTTTATTATTTTCATTTCTTCTATAGAATCTTCATCTAAAATAAAATCCGCGTACCATGATTTTAGGTGAAAAAGTAAGATACCTTGGCCTCTTGAGTTCTCATCTAGCAAGTCGGCACCCAAAAGTTCCTCACAAATTGAACCATGAAGGTTTGTTGTTCCATTGACTTCCTTACCATCAATACGCAAACCGAGTAACAGGTACACATCCTTTAAGGTCACTGTACATTCACCAGTTGGAAAAAAAGAAGGTGTGTGTCTCTGGGTGCCATCTCTCTTGCAAAGCTAGTATAAAGTTTGCATCAACCGAGTAAGACATGATTTTGCTTACATGTCCGAAACCGGCGAGCTCAATATATGGTTGAATTAATTCGTCGGGTGCAACATATTTATGGGCACGACACCGAAACTTAGAGACTTCCTACATAATTGTCAAATAATTAAGAAAATTAAAAAGAGCCATTAAAAATTATAAGAGACAATAAAATTAACATATACAATAAAAATGAACACAAGTATGAATCAGATGATGCATTTACCCATGCCTCTATCATTCTTATATAGGGAACACAAGTTTCTTGCATTTCAAAATACTGACATTGTCCGATTCACAATCAATAGAAACACAATTTTCTTGCATTTCAAAGAAAGATTGGAATCGAAATTAGGGCTTGGTCCTATAGCACAAATAATATTTCAAAACCCAGTTTTTTTCAAAACCAACCACGTTAAATTTTTTCCACTTAAAGTGCAAGATGACGAAGATGTTGAAATTATGTTCGTTAGTCACGAACATTCTGGTTTCAACTATATTGAGTTATATACGTTCCTCCAACAAAATATTCCATCTCAATAGTCTCAGTTCACCGATCAATCAATAGTTGTAGACTCAGATGAAACTTAATCAAAATACTCAGATGAAATTAAACCGGAGGTCAACATCGTTGATGAAGAAGAAGAAGGAAGCAAGACGCTGGTAGATCAACTGTTGAATGACAATGTTGAAGATGAAGAACAAGTTCCAATACCTTTAGGTCATACATACTGTCTGCCTCAACATATGACAGACTTGGACTTGCAAGACGATGATGGATTCATATATATGTTTCACAACTCGTATATACGGTTAGAGAATGAATTAAAAGTTGGAGACCAGTTTCGTACCGAGGATTGTGTACGAGCCATTAAAAAATATCACATGGATAACTCTGTTGATTTCAATGTATATCAAACTGATTCGAGAAGGTGTGTCATTATTTTTTGTAATCCACTTTGCAAGTTTCGGCTTGCTGCGTCTTACAACAAGAGAAGCGATTTTTGGAAGATAGCTTCCATAGAGCCACCTCACAGTTGCACTGCCACAAATATTATTCAGGATCATCGAAAGCTAAGCACAGAATTGATATGTCAAGACATTTTGTCGCTTGTTAACAAGGATCCTTCAGTCAAGGTGAGTATAATAATATCTCATATCGTGACGCAGTATAATTATACTCCCTCGTATAATAAGGTGTGGATTGCAAGGACAAAGGCTGTTGAACAAGTATTTGGTAACTGGGAGGATTCGTACAAGGTATTACTGCGATTTTTGGTAGCGCTAAAGACATACACACCGAGAACTATTGTAATCATGTAGACATTGGCTGTATGTAGGCCAGATGGAACTATTGTTGATGGAAATGTCATCTTTCACCGTCTATTTTGGTCGTTTCAACCATGCATAAGAGGTTTTGCATTCTACAAACCTGTTATTCAAATTGATGGAACATGGCTCTACGGAAAATACAAGGGCACTTTGCTTATGGTTGTTGCACAAGACAGTAACAATAATGTCTTTCCCATAGCCTTTGCTTTGGTTGAGGGTGAGATCGCTTCTGCTTGGAGTTTCTTCCTTAAGAATCTCAGAAAACATATCGCTCCACAAGTCAATCTCTGTTTGAATTCAGATAGGCATGCTCCTATAGAGAGTGCCTAAAATAACTATGATAATAGGTGGCATAATCCTCCTTCTACCCATGTATATTGCATTAGACATATTGCACAAAACTTCATGTGTGCAATCAAAGACAAGAACCTTCATAAAAAAGTTGTGAATGTCGGGTATGCTCTAACTCAACCAACATTTCAATACTACCTTAACGAAATTAGGATGTCAATTGCAGATACAGGAAGCTGGTTGGATAACATTTCACTCAAAAAGTGGACAAGGGCTTTTGATGGTGGATGTCATAGGGACCACATGACGAAAAACCTTATGGAGTTCATAAACAGGGTATTCAAAGGAATTAGAAACCTTCCAATCACCGCTTTGGTGAGTTCAACATATTATAGGTTGACATCACTTTTCGCAACAAGAGGCGAAAGATGAAGTGCATTGTTAACGTCGGGTCAAGTATTCAGTGAAAACATAATGAAATTGACGAAAGAGGATACTATCAGAGCTAACACACATGCAGTTGCAGTCTTCGACCGTCATAGGAAACCATTCAGTGTACAAGAAATAATGGACCATAATGAGGGGAGGTCTAATTTATCCTATGTTGTCAGACTAAACAGATGTTGGTGTGACTGTGGCAAGTACCATGCCTTGCGTGTACCTTACTCACATGTCATTGCGGCATGCGCACATGCTCGTCAGGATGCTTATGGCTATCTATCTGATGTTTATAAGGCGATTAATGTTATAAACATATACAATGAAGGCTTCGCAGTGCTATCAATGGAGGATTGTTGGCCTCCATACCAAGGTGACATAGTTTGGCACAACGATGACATGAGAAGAAAGAAAAATGAATGCCCAAATAGCAAGCGTATAAGAATTGAAATGGATACGACTGATAAAATGATAAGATTATGCAATATATGTCGTCAGCCCGGACACAACCGAAAAAATTGCCCCAATGCCGGAGGCACGTCTGCTTCGTGATTTAGCTTATCGTTTCATATGTTGTAACAAAATATTTTCATATATTGATGAGTCTTTGTTACAACGGTCATAACAACAAACAACACTAACAACATACAACACATACTAATTTCATAAAACATAAAATATTAACTAGGTGATTACAACATTCCTAACTGATTATAACAATCAAACTAATTTCATTTGGTCCAAACATGACTTCCCTCGCATCTTTGTCGGTCTTAACACAAACTCATCCATACAGTCGATCAAGTCTCTCGATACTACAGATTTTCCCCTTCACCAATGCCTCATTCTAACAACTGATTCAACTCCCTCTTAATTTGATTGAAACTTTGTATGTTCCAAAACAGCATGTCCATCAGAGGCTTCTCTCTCAAATAGACGACTTTTTCCCACCGGTGAAAATACATGTTATTAGTAGAACAAAGATATCAGATAAAATGTGGAAGTAAATGATCAGAACACCTATATTTATAAAAAAAAATCAAATTCTAAGGGATCTCCAGATGAATTGGTGACACCCTTTTAAGTACATAACTAAGTTGTCAATTGGATTGGAGATTGCATGAGGTGTCTCCAATCCAATTGATGACACTCTTATGCCCTTAACAAAGGGTCTCCAATTGGAATGACGCTCTTGTGTAAGCCCAAATCCTAACTAGAGTATTTTGAGAATATTTTTGAAAAGTAAGGTATTTTAATTTTTTTTTTAAAGTTAGGTTATTTAGGTAAAAAATTCTACGACAAACATATAAATACAAAGAAATAAAAAAAAATTGTGTAAATGCTTAAAAGATGGCGACTAAGTTCCACAACAAACTATTATAAATCCATTTGCACATTCAAAACTACATTATCCGATAAGAATGCAAATATACTATGTGCTTGAGTGCTCTTCCACGACAAAATTTAAAAAGGAAAAATGACATATCTCATTATTAAACTATGACCAAGAGGGAAACTCAAAGTCAACGTATTCCTCTCATGAAAGATGAACTAGAACGCATTGAATACTTCATCAACAAAGCATATTAAATTTATCAACTTCGTTGTCATTATGAAAAACATACAAATGCACTTGCTCCCGTTCAGCCCTTGATACTGTCACAATTTTATTTTTAATTAATTATTTTCCTTCTTTTTTTCCGACAACATGTGATTTGGGGAGTCCAATGGATTGAACATATCAGGGGCAAGTTTTTTCCTTATCCTGTTGAGAATCAGTTCAAGATTTGTAGTTCAGTGCAAGTCCTTCTCGGAATTGATTTATCTAGAAGACCATTCAAAGACTCATACTGAGGCAAGCTTTCCAAGCGCACAATAAAGCTGTCATTTTTAGAATCAGACAAGCTGAAGCAATGGTTAGTTTATCTGCAACAGTCAGCTATTCTAGGGAAATTTACTTGAAGAATCCCCAAGAAGATCATTATCCTTCCTCCAAGGATCATCAATTTGGTACATTTTACCAGTGTGACAGAGATGTGTTCAGCAGTAGCATCTTTAGTCCCCAAGCAGAATGACAGTGATATCCGTGTTGAGGAATCAGTCTTCCAGTTTTGTCTTCTCCCCAAAAGAGTCGGGCCACGTTTTCGACATCTGCATTACATTTGCATTTGATCATATCTCATAGCATAATTCATATACATATGCATATCATGAGTGTTTCATCCTCATTTGCATTTCTTTGTAGGTCGTGTTTTTATCCATGTTTTACCTTGTGGTCAAAATCCAACTTACTTGGCACCTACCAAACAAATATTGTCGTGTCTATTTAATGTTCTTCCAGATATGACCTTTCTTATCTGATGTTTTTCTAGATATGTCTGGTTTTTTTTTATTCAATGTCATTCTTGGGTGTCACATATGTTAATTCTCTTTGAAGAATTTCCAGATTGAGTCTTTTGTTCTGATGTTTTTCCAGAACCTATTTGATGTTTCTCCAAATATTCCTTTGTGATTCTAATGATTTTCCATAATCTATCCAAGGTTTTACCGGACGTGTCTGTCCCTCTGATGTTTTACCAGATTGAGTCTCTTGTTTTGATGTTCTTCCAAAACCTATCTGATATTTTTCAGATATTCCTTTATACATATCTGATTTTCATCCAGATATGTATCTTTGTTCTGATGTTTTTCCAGAACTCCTTTGTTGTTCTGACGTTTTCCCAAAACTTTCTCTTTGTGTTATCTCATGTTTTTTGATATTTCCTTTTTGATTCTGATGCTTTTCCAGAATCTGTCTGAGGTTTTACCAGTTACGTTTGTCTCTCTCTGATGTTTTTCCAGATTGAGTCTCTTGTTCTGATGTTCTTTCAGAACTTATCTGATGTTTTTCCAGATATTTTATTTGTGATTCTTATGGTTTTCCAGAATCTATATGAGGTTTTATTGGATGTGTTTATCTCTCTGATGTTTTTCCAAATTACTTCTTTTGTTTTGATGTTCTTCTAGAACTTATCTGATGTGTTTCCAGATATTCCCTTGTAATTTTCCAGATATTTTCGTTGTGATTTTGATACCCTTCCAGAATTTGTTTCACTCCCTAGTGAGTTTCCAGATTTATACCTTTTTAATTCTGATGCTTTTCCAGAATGTTGTATCTTTTACCGTCTGATATTTTTCCAGATGTGTCTTATATTCTGATGCTTTTCGAGAACTCCTTTGTGTCTATCTGACGTTCTTCCAGATACGACTTTGCTTCTGATATTTTTCCAGAACTTCTTTATGTCTATCTGAAGTTTTCTAGATACGACTTTGCTTTTGATGTTTTTCCATACCCCCTTTGTGTCTGTCTGATGTTCTTCCAGATACTGCCTTGTTTATCTAATGTTCTTTCAAATACGATGTTGCTTATCTGATGTTCTTCCAGATATGTCTTTAAGATCTGTTCCCGTACATTTAATTCTTTTTTAAATGTTTCGGATGTATCTTCAGATTGTTTTTCTCTTCATCTAATGCTCTTCTAGATGTTTTTAATTTGTTTCTGGTTATAGTTAACAGTTGTTGAATATTTTCAAGTCTGTTTCCATTCTTCATCCAATGCTTTTCTGGATGTGTTCCAGAGTTTATTCCATGTTTTTCTAAATATCTCTAATGATTGCCTATTTTCTAGATGTTGTTCAACGCTCTTCTGAATATCTCTGATGTTTTCCGAAGTTTATTCGATGCTTTTCTGAATATCTATGATGTTTTCTAGAGTTCATTCAATGCTTTTCTGGATGCCTCTGATGTCTGCTGGAGTGTCTCTAATGTATTTCTCTGAATTCTCCTTACATCATTCAATAATCTTCTGAATATTGTGACTCTTTTTCATCCAAATCCATTCATGGATGATGACAATTAATTCTCCAATGGAGCTTATTCAATGCTATTCTGAATATCTCTTTTGTTTACCTGTATATCTCGGTTTCCTGTTATGTTCCAAAGTTCATTCAATGCTTTCCTGAATGTCTTTTATGACTATTATTTGCTCTTTTCTAGAGTTTTGTTCAATGCAATTATGACAAAACTTCTGATGATTGTAACCTCTTTTCCCAGTAAAGTTACTTCCACTTTATGGATGTTCCTGTTATTCTGCTATAAAGTCTAATACTTTCTTGGAAGTCTCTGTTGTGTCTTTAAATTTGGTTTCATTCTGCATCTAATGCTTTTCTAGATGTTTCTGTTTTGTTTTCAAGATTTGTGTTACTTTCAGCATCTGATGCTTTTCTGGATGTCTGTGTCTTTGTTCAGGTTTTGTCCTTCTCTTTTCAAGTATTACTGGATACTCTTTGTCACCTGGGCAGATGTCCATAGTATCTTGTATTACTCAGTTGTGTCTCCTTGATACTTTTCCCCGTGAAGTTGTTAGTCTTTTCCAGTGGAGTTGTGACATCTTCTCAGTATATATTCCTTTTCTGTGACATTTTTTCTCACATGATTTTTGTCTTTCATTCATGTCATATCATAAGCATTTTTGGGGTATCTTATGGCCAAAAATTTCGCATGTTTGTATTTAAGTCTCTCCGATATTGTCCAAACGAAGATTTCAATCTTCACATTTCCAGATCGAAGAACTTAAATAGGGACATCTGTCATACCCTAATTTTTGACTCTAAAATCCCACGACATTTTGCATCGTCTGCGTATCATATATGTATTTTGGAATTTTTTTTATTAAAAATTAGATTATTTAGGTAAAAAATTCCACGACAAATATATACATACAAAGAATAAAAAAAATAAAATTGTGTGAATGCTTCAAAGATAGTGGCTAAGTTCCACAACAAACTATTATAAATCCATTTACACATTCAAAACTACATTATCCCATAAGAATGTAAATATACTATGTGCTTCAGTGCTCTTCCACGACAAGATTTAAAAAGGAAAAATGACATCCCAATGTACGATCATTATTAAACAATGACCAAGAGGGAAACTCAAAGTCAATGTATTCCTCTCGCACAACTAGACTCTGTGCTATATAAATCTTGTAAGCACCGATAGATAATTTCGTCATCACTCATTTCTCTCACAATATTAGTAAATTTAAATCAAACATACATATAACAAAATGTGTGATGCTGCACTCTCATGTGCTCGTGAACACTTGCTTCCACTTGCTCGTGATTATTTTCTTCCATTATTAAACGAGGCAGTCAACATAATTAGAGGTGTCCCTCAAGAAGTTTCAGAAATGAAAGATGAACTAGAACGCGTTGAATACTTCATCAACAAAGTAGATCAAATTTTTCAACCTCGTTGTCATTGTGCAAAACATACAAATGCACTTGCTCCCATTCAGCCCTTGATACTGTCACAACTTTATTTCCAATTAATTGTTTTCCTTCTTTTTTTCCGACAACATGAGATTTAGGGAGTCCAATGGATTGAACATTAGACAAATATTCAGTACAAAACTCAATCGCTTCTTCGACAATGTATCATTCAACAATATATCCCTCTGGTCGACTTTAGTTTTTCACATACCCTTTCAATATCTTTATATAACGTTTTGTAATACCTGAAAATTTACCCTCGGATTAGTCGATTCATGACGCATGGCATCCCATTTTTGTATCCGCTAAGTATTAACGGGTTACATAGTCTGTTTATTTTGCAGGAATCACATCTGGTACACTTTAGCTATTAAAGGGCAAATTTGTCATTTATACGTTGTTTACTGACAGTTTTTTTTTTGAAGATGAGCTGTCACCAGTGGATTTATGAGACATTTATTTTGTCACATGGGTTGATTATGTCGAGATATCAATTTGGTTTGGTTCAGGTCAGGGCAAGAATCCGTTCTGCGGGTTTGTTTCAACAAACATTTATCTTTCCAGCCATTTAAATTCTTAAAAGGAAATCCATATAAATTTCGGCTCAAGTCTGGATTTCCTATATCTGTTTAATTGCAATTTTTGGCCAAGTTGATTCATGGCATTGGATTTATCCTTCAGAAAAACAATTGGAATTTTGGTGCGGAGTGTAGTTCTGTTTTGCTGTTAATCTGATTCCTCTGTTTCTTTCTATTTTAATTTGTTCAAGGCCATTACTGACTCTATCATCAGGCGTGATTTAATTTGGGAATATATTGGAAGAATTAAAGTTTATATCAGTTATGTGGAGCAGTACGTGTTGGAATGAAAAGGTTGATTCAACTGAGTTTTGGGATTTATTCATATTGAATTTTTATGGTGAAATTAAGCTTATTGTTCAAGTTTGATCGGATTAATTCTTAGTCATTGGAATTTATTCGAAGGTATTTGATCGGTTGGATTTAATTGGATATTTAAGGTGGATCGGTCGGTTGCGACAGAGTTAAATCACGGAAAAGGAATCGGAAAATGATCTTGATAGAAGAATATATTGAATTATATTCATAATATTTCTATTATTATTATTATTATTATTATAATTTACAAAAAGGAAAATGATTTTTGAATAGAAATATTATTGAATTATTATTCATAAATATTTTTTTTACAAAAGGAAAATAAAAAATATACATTTTTATCCTAAATTCTATTTTCCTAAGAGTGGTCTTCGTCTTCATGCTCGAATAATTTTTCCTGACTTTTTCTCCGTACCTGCACGACAAGACAAACAAAGAACAGAGCAAAAAAAGATTAATGTTAGAAATTGTTCGACACCCTCAGATCAATTTCATCATCGGGTGTCGGGAGGGCAACGACAAATGCCGAAGCCAGCTCCCAAACCGATTCCCGACCTCGGTACCGATAGGCAGCATCTGTTCCATTTTTCGGGATAGCCGGAAGAAGAGAAAAAGAAGTGTTTTCGGCCAAAAAGTGATTATTCAGATAAGCGCTTATTTTAAAAAAATGATTTTTCAACCAAATAGATTTTTATCCATATCCAGTTCCTATTAGGTAAATTATTGGACATCCAAATCAAAATCTGCATTGTATCTAGAACCGAAATCCAGTTTCAAAAATCTACAACAGAAATCCATGGACACCCACTAAAGTGAATCTGGATCGGACATATGAAATCAAAATCTGCATTGAATATCACAAAATCCATGGATATCAAGTAAATCCGGATTATGAGCAAAACTGAAATCCAACAAGTCAGAATCATATCAGAAAACGAATCCACCTGAAAAAAATCCAAAGCAAATCAACATCGAATATCCAAAATCAAATCAGTATCAGAAAACAAATCCAAATCCGGGTAGAAGCATAAACCAAATCGAATCATCAAAACAATAACGTAAGATTTGAAGTCCAAAAGCTCAACAAAAATCGGAAACGGGCAATATAAAGCAAAGACTCATCAGATACGAAACCCTAACAAGAACGAACTCACCAGGAAAAAAAACGACGAAACAACTCAGAAGCGGCGCCGCGAGTCACAAAACGGAAACACCAACAGAAATCCGTAAGATTCATCATCCGTTGTAAGCCAACCGAGCCGCGAAAACCGTCACCACCAAGAACAACAAACTAAACCGGAGACCGCCATCGCCTTTCGTTACAAACGACGGGCAATCAACCCCTTTTAGCCTCAGAAATATTTCATCATTGCCATCAACCCATCCACAAACCATCAAGAACATCACCAAAGTTAACCATAACCGTAAGCCGCCGCGAAAACATATGTTATTTCGTTTTGCTTCTCTTATTTTCAGGAAAATGGGCATGCCATGGAGAAAAGGTAGAGACGAGAGAGATGGAAAAGAAGGAAAATCTGGGGAGAAACCCAGATGAGGAGTGCCGCCGCGGAAGGAATAAGTCTCAACCCTAATTGTTTCCCAGCGTTTTATATGTGTCCGCCGGGTCGGGTCTGGGAAGTGGGTACCCAGCCCGACCCATTTTCATTTCTTTTTTTATCATTTTTATGTTTTTTTTTCCTTTTTTTTTGTTAAATATTAAAATAAAACTCTTTTTTGTAAATATTAAATTAAATCTTTTTAAATTGAAATTAAACCTTTTTTTTTTAAATTTGAAATTAATTTTTTTAAATATTAAAATTAAATATTTTTTTAATATTAAAATTAATCTTTTTTTTATTAAAACCCTTTTTAAAAAAATTAAAACTAAAAACGTTTGTAAGAAACGTTTAATTCAAAACCTTAATATTTACCTTTTTTCTCTCTAATATTTTTCTCTTAATTTTTAACTTGTAATTTAGCCTTAACTCAAAATTTTGTTTTATTTTAAATTAACAGCGAAGAATCTTAATGTCGTCCTGTTTAATCTTTCCGTCTGATCTTATAGTGATTTTGTTTACTAACCTCTGATTTTTGTATTTGTTGTTGCGGTTGTAATGTGTCTAACGGTGGCCATTACTTCTTTCTCCATTATCATTCACATTTGTATATTATTCCATCTCCATCGTTCTTTATTATTTTTTTATCATGTATCATCGTTACGATATTTTCCTCCTCCGAAGGAATAGGTCTAACCGTTGACCGCCGTGTTAATAGTCCTCGCCCTTAACCTTTTCATGTCCAAACCCTAACTCCCTAGGTGTCCCGCCGTGGACGAAAATACCCTTCACCCTAACTTTAGGATTAGGAGTCGCCACACTCCATATGAGTTTCCCGTTGTTGAATCCTTAATTTAACCCTAATTTAATTAACAATTTCAACGTAGAGATTGGAGTCTCCGCACTCCACGTAAGCGTATCCTTAAGGTACGTTTATTCCCCATTGAAACCTTGACCACAGTCAAGACATTTCTAACCTCCCTTTCGATGGAACTACATTACTCTGATTCCATTCCCGTCAGGATATGTAGGCACAAGATGCAACGTCTTGCCGAGTAAACTTATAATTAACCCCTTAGGTCTTTTCTTTAACCTTTCAATCCTTTGTATATACCTTAAGAAATTAATAAAGCAAAATAGTAGACTTAGAAAAAGGTTCCTGTAGAGTACTACAGAAGTTTATGGTGCTAATACCTTCCCTAAGCTTAACCAACCCCCGAACCCTAGATCTCATCCTGCATTGTGTTTATGATGCAAAATTAGGTTTTCCCTCTTTTGACCTTTTCCTTCGGATAAATCAAAGAGCGGTTGTGAATTGAATTGTGATTCAAACTAATTAATAGTTTGATATCCTATTTTCACTGCAACACGTTCAACAGGGTACATCCATCTCATATAAGCTAGTCCACACAATTGTGTCTCTTTCATAAGATGAACAACTAGATGAACCATTATGTCAAAAAACGAGGGAGGAAAATACATTTCAAGCTGACACAAAGTAAAAACTATTTCTTTTTGCAATGATGGTAAGATCGCAGGATCGATGACCTTACTACAAATGGACCTAAAGAAAAAACACAATTTAATTATTGCGCTTCTTACTTTTTCTGGCAAAATTGAGCGTATACCTATTGGAATAAAATATTCCATTATAACATGGCAATCATGTGTCTTTAAACTCTTTAACTTGAGGTCTTTCATAGACACAAGTCTTCTAATATTTGAAGAGTATCCTTATGGAACTTTAACGTCACTTAGAAACTTACACAATATCTTTTTATCCTTTCTTGATAGAGTATAAGCAAAAGGTGGTAGATATGTTCGCTTTCCTTTCTTCCAAGGGTCCTAATTCATTTCTTATTCCCATCGCTATCAATTCATTTCTTACTTTAAAGCCATCCTTAGACTTTCCTTGTATATTGAGTAACGTACTAATAACATCGAGACAATGTCTTACGACTTCCAATATGGCAATTCAAAAAAAATTGACCTCTTCTTCACTCACGTGTGATAATAGTATGTGCAAAAGGCTTGCCAAACTGAGTACACACATCTTTCACCTTTTCAAAAATTTGATCACCTGTCCTTGTAGGTGGAGCTCTAACCTTGTTCTTGATTTCCATGAATGCTTTTCTCCATCCACGGTATGATGATTGGAATTTAAGAATCTACGATGATCGAGAAAGACATTCTTCTGACAAAATTCCAATCGCGTCTAATTTGTGTTTTCTTTGCAAATAGGACACGCACATTGACCTTTAATGCTATACCCTGATAGGTTTTAGTATGCTCGAAAATCATTAATTGTGCCAAACAACATCGCCCTTAAATTGAAACTTACTTTCTTGTATCCATCATAAATTGAAATTCTGGCAAGCACACAATGGATGTTACTACCAAAGTTATAACATCCACTGTGACATTGACTACTTATTAACTAATTAAGCTGTAAGTAAAAGCAGTAAATAACATAGCAATTGTTCACCCAGTTCAGTGTCAACAACACCTACATCTGGAGGCTACCAAGCAGGGAGGAAATTCTCTATCAGCAGTATTAATTCAGAGTCAAACACACCAGTTTGCACTCCTCACTTAAGACCTACCAATGACAGTTCTTCCTGGAGACACTCTAGGCCTGAGTATACCCACTCACTCCCCCTCAATCACACCACATTGATATCAGTACACAATTACAAAACAGTTATGGAGACTCACTCCAAAACACCTTGATCTTACTTCACAACTTTGATCAAGTGACACACACTCTTGCTTAAAAGCTTTGAGTGGCACAACAGGTTAGAAACTACCTAACCAATGCAGCATACAGTTTCTTGGTGAACAAGTATTCCTAAGACATAATACACACGTGAAGAACACACTTTCTTCACTCACAATACTCACGTGAACAACAACCTTCTTCACTCACAAGGAATCTGTAATATGCACTCTTTTCTTCAGTAAAAAATCCTTACTACTAGGATTGCTCCTTCTGATATATATATAGAGCAGTCAGTCCTTTTGGGCTTGATGTGTACAATTAGGTTTAATTATAACAAACCCTACTCTTCAATCATCTGCACGCTTGCCTTTTAATTCAGGAGCATTTGTTCGCTTTAGGGCTTCTCAAGTGTCTCCCGTCTTTCAGCTTGAGCTCCTGATTTGTTTCCTGATTTCTAGATACCAGAAAAACTAACCTGCCCGCTGGATGTCATACGGTCAGTGTCATGACATTCTGTATGACATTCAGCTTAACTTATAGTTAACTTACCCTGCACACACATCATTATGTATGTCTTAACATTCATTATGACATACAAGCAAACTCTAATGTTTTGCCACAAAATGCAACCAATCAAGAGCACTTACAAACTCCCCCTTTGGTAAATTTTTGGCTAAAACACCCTGTTAACATATCAGAGTTTACACACAGCAGAAGACTTATCATGTGTCCAGTCATGCAGGAAGGTTACTAGCTCAAACCACTCTCAGAGTCCTCACAGTTAGCTCTCACTGTTATAACTCACCTTGTTAACCATCTGTTAGTTACCACTACAAATGTCAAACTTTGCTGAGTAACACACTGGGTTGCTCCCCCTTAACTGATGCACCTTGTCAGATGCAGTCACACATATTCATCCAGTCTGCTCTGGATGTTATGACATTCAGGATGACATACACCGTGAAGCACACACACCTGTGCTACTCCCCCTGAAGGGATGCACGACAAACTCTACTACTATCTTGTAGACACAAACAACTCCTAAACACCTTCTAGGATCACACATGGTTAGCAACATCCACAATCAATTAAACAGTTCTAACAAACATTCCTATACACCATAGAAATTCACACACATAGCACATTACTAACAACACTAGACAATTGTTATCACATATCTCCTCAGCATCACCTGTGTTCATACCTGCAAGCATGATTATACCATGTGCGCACAATAGCACATATGTTTTGCACACCACCTGTTCTTCCACCTGCTGTTATTATCACTCTATCTTTCTCTCCCCCTTTTTAGCCACAAATTCAGATCCAGCTAAGGACTTAGCATATATCAAAAATTGTAACAATACAATACAATTGTTAGGGGCATATTTAAACAAGCTGCTCATAGAGAGCATCACAAATACAAATTGTCAACCAATTCCTACAGAAAGATAACCAAGACTAATCAACACAACACAACAGTAACACCTCTTCCTGCACTAACTCAGTGGTCACAACAGGCTTAGACATTAATCTTTTTCTTCAGCTGAGCTGGACATGTCCTCCTCAGATTCTTCAGAGCTTTCTTCTGCATCATCAGTGTTGCATCCCAAATTTTGACCCCTTAGATTCTCATTATCATTTTAGGAGCATACTCATGAATTATCTAACCCTAACCCAGTGTAAGTTTGTCTTTGTCAAATTACAGATGAATCAGGGTTTTGTACAGTCAAATCGAAGCTTCAGGGTTTGTGATCAATCCAAGTTTCAATCCAAGTTTTAAGATGATTCAATCATGAAACAAGATTAAGGGTATCATATGATGTCAATTGAGAACCCAATTCGAGATTGTTACTCCAGAATCAAGAACAGCGTATTTCAGGGCACCCGATTAGGGTTTTTAACCAGTCAAAGTCAACTGTAGTTTGACTTTGATGTTAGAAGGTGTTTTAATGATGGTATTATGATTCATGAAGTTCATATAGCTTAATAAAGTTCATTCAAGAAGTTTCAAAGTCTCAGGAGGTCCAGAGTGTCAACAGACGACTCGGTAGTCACCGATCGATCGTACGGTTGACTAGAAAGTCAACTCTTCAAATTTAAGGAATTGGACTTCAAAGTGTGAATAAAAAATGTTCCTTATATCATATTGCACTTGCCTATCTATTTTCATGACCATTAGATCAAGGATGAAGGAGTAATCGAAAAATCGGGAAATTAGGGTTTTAAAAGGGGCTAAACCATAAATCCTTAACAACACATCCAATTGAGTTGGTTCAAAGCTCATTTGGAAGCTCTTGACAAATCCTACAAAAGTCCCTAAGTGGTCCATGATCAGAAAATGCATAGATTTGGAGTTATGATCAAATTCATTTCAAGAAGGGAAAAAGACTTCGAGAAATTTCACTTTTTAAGTTAATTTTCTAGCAACTTTGAGAGGCTTTTTGACCAAGTTCCTTTGGGAAATTGAAACTCATGAAAACATGAATGTTTTAGAGCTATTTGAGGGATTTCTAAAAAGTACTAGCACATCTCAAGAGGAGTTGTGAGCTGAAAGATATGGTTATGGCAAGTTGAGGGTTTCATACTTTAGTCCCACATTGTCAAAATTCAAGAATTCATTCTTTCATCAAAATTGACCAAAATCAGCTGGTGAACCATGTTGTATCTGACATGTGAGGAGTTTGTAGCATGAAAGACAAAGGAATTATGCAGAAGAACTCAAAAGGCCAAGCTTTGTAAGTTGCCTTGCAAGTTGGTTTGCAACTTGCACCAAAAAGTGAAAAACAAGCATGAGGTGTAAAAGGCAATTCTGAACCAGCCACAAGCTATACCTCCTAGCCTGAAATTAACCACACTAGCTCATCATTTTTCTTCACTATTGAGGCTTGCCTATCATCCAAGAAAACCCTCTTGTGGAGGTTTCATCCAAAAAGTGAAAAACCTTTCTTCAAAGTGAAGAAATCTCCAAATATGCCCCAAGCCACTTCTTTGCCTATAAAAGGGAACCATCACCACTTCATTTTCAACACATATTAATTCTAAAAACCAGAAAAAAAACCCAAGCCCTTGCTATTTCCACTCCTTGCTTCAAGAATCACAAAGTCACTTTTTCACTAAAACACCAAAAATCTGTCTTGCTACCAAGGCTGCCAAATTCATTTCTCTACATTCAAACTCCTCAACAATCATCCACACAATCTCTAAATATGGTATAGAGGGTGTCCAAGACTTTAGATCACTCAAAACCCTCACCATTCAAAAAGTCAACTTCCACACTAAGTTACTTTGACCAAAAGCCACAAAATCTGCCATATCTTGTTCCATACATTTCCTTGGTGTTTTAATCACTCAAACACCTCGCATATATCATTTCTCAACTGTCTAAGGCATTGGAAACAAGCAGTGGAGTTTATTTCTTCAACTGACTTAGGATTTGCAGTTTGGCTTAAAAGAGAAGAAAGGCACAAAACTTGGTGGTGGCTTGAAATTCCTCTGGTTTTGTGGGTTATTTTGCTTGCTCAAGGTTATCTGCAACAGGTATGTAGTGTCTAACCTCATTCCATTCATTACAATATCATGAAAATCATTTTGAGTTGTTTTGCCTAGAAGCTTACTACCACTTGTTTTTTCACATGCATCAAATAATGTCAAAACTGTGAGAACTGAGGCATACTTGTTTTATAAGTTTGATTACAGTCTGAATCTTATTTGTCATGTGTACATGTGTTTGGTGTAATATGCATTTGCTTGCTCATTTCATTCTCATTTAAAAATGCCATGCTGTCACAAACATTTTGCCTAGCATCCAACATATCAAACTTTGCCCTGATGTCTTTGTGCCTAACTTTTTGGTGTAGGCATGTTTAGTTTCATATTTATGATGTGTAGGTGTAAGTTATATCGCCTGTTTGGCATCTGATACATATGTTCACATTCAAAATGCATTAGCCAATATGCCATGAAACCTACCAAAACCTGTTCTGTTTGGAACATGACCAAGTCTTGAGCATGAACACACTTACCTGCATGTATATGACTTATGTGTGCATTTAGTTTGGTCCAAACATGCTTAGAATCTGATTTGAGTATTCTCATGTATGTACAAAACACAGAACCACAACTTGTCTGCAATTTTTCAAAACAGTCTGTTTTAAGTTGGCTCTTGAGCATGAACATATCTATTTTCATATGTGAAGTGTGTATGTATGATTAACTTGATGAAATTATGTCTCAAAACTGAACTGACCAATCAGCTGCATCATATCATGCTCTACTTTGCAATTGAAATGCCATTTCTCATGATAACTTGCTTTTAGTCTCATCACCTGTTTAGGTCCACTTAATGACATATTTATGGCATGTATGTATGTTTTGCTTGACTTCAAATTGCTTGGAACTCAAACTTGACACCTTCTTGCACTTTCACAAACACAATTGCACATGAAACATCACATTTCACAACAACTAGTTTTAAGCTATAAATTGTGTTCAAACTCATCTTATCTTATATGCAGTGTGTGTGTGCAATTGAAATGACTTGAAACTGTCTTGAACTGAATTTGCACATGATCATGCCTCTCACAAAACACAAGCCTACACTTGACATGTCATTTTTCACAACAGTTTGCCTTGCATCAATTTAGCTATTTGAATTCACTTGAGTATGTATTTGTAGCATGTGAGTATGGTTAATTTGAATTGAAACAAGCTGCATCTCTGAATTGACATCAACTTTCCTCTCATTCATACCATGTTTGCAACTCTTATGTCACTTTCATTTACAGCCTGTCTTGAACTTGGTTTTTGTGTGTTTTCATTCAAAAACATAAATATAACATGTGCACATGATTTGTTTTAATTGAAAGTGATTGAAACCTGAATTGAACTTACTCATGCACTTCATTGCAACTCACATAGCAATGTTCATTACATCCTGTTTTCAATTCTCTTTTATGCTCATAATCACTCCATAGCATATTTGTGTCATGTGTGTACACTTGTTTTGATTGGAAAATGATTGGATTGAAGGATTCATTTCAAATTGCATTTTCAAACAACGAAAAGAAACTACTATTGTGTTTTTCATTAGAGAATGAATTTTGAAAATATAAAACCACCATCATGTTCCTTGTGTTTTTCTACATAATTTAGACTTAAATTTCATCCAAAAACATAAAGAAATGAGAAAGTTATGGCCAATTTGCAAAACTGATTTTGGTGCCTTAATTTTGCCCAACCTGGTTTTTGAATACCCCTCATATATTTATGGGGTGGCTTTCATCAATGGATGTATAGCTACCCTAGTGGTAAGACCATATGCCTAAACACGCCTTGCAAGCCTTGAACCTGGGTTCGACCCCTGAGGAGGGCAACCCTTTTGATTAATTTTGTCATTTTTCATCCAATCTTCAAATATTCATATCTCTCTCATTTTTAATCATTTTTCACCCATTCTTTTTGCATTGTGTTCATCTTGATGTCTACTTTCATTTCATATTTTTTATTTCCATGTTTGCATAATTTTTCATCTCTTTCAACTATGTGCAAATTGTGTACTTTTTGTGATCATTCTGACATATACAGATGAATTTTCTCCTGATGTACTTGTGATTATTTGTGATACTTGTTTGCATTCTCATTCTTAAATGTTTGTTAACATGTTAATACTTCATCTTTGGTTGTTACCATGTTCATGTTACTTCATCTGTTAGCTTAATTAAACTCGATTTGTCGTCACAGTTACTATTTTGCTTACCTGCTTTGATTGTCATCAATGCATTTTCAATCTTATCAATTTCTCATGCTCATTTAATGGTTGTCACCATGAATGCATCTTTATTATGTTATTAATTTTCTTGTTGTTTTCTTTCCCCAAGTGATGAAGCTCGTTAGCTCTCATCCAGTTGCCTCTCCTGTCTACTTCCAAAGGAAAAGTCTGTCCATTTGACCCTCGGGTCATGGATACATCCCTCATCCCTCTCTTGGATTTGTTAAGTCACTTTAACCCTAGATCAGAAGCCATTAGACTTTGCTTCAAGTCTAATAAACCCACATGTACTAGGAGTTTTCTTCAACTAGAACCATAGGAAAGAGTTTGTCAACTCTGTGTAACAATCATTGTTATGATATCTTACTTCCCTTTTTTTTACAACTTAGATTAGGGAGTTTTGTCAAACTCTACAAAAACATTGTCATGTTTGTTCCCCCTTGAACCTTGATCATAATCAAGTGTTCTTCTTCCCTTGTGAGTTAAACTACGATTGCTCTGATTCTATCCTAGTCAGGATACGTAGGCAAAAGATGCGACGTCTTTGAGAGCAAACTTAGAAAACCAATTAGGTCTTTACTTATCTTTACACTCAACTCCCAATCCTAAATCCATAGTACATATTTCACACTTAGCAATCAATCAAACAAAAGGTTCTTGTAGAGTACTACAGATGCTTAGGGTGCTAACACCTTCCCTAGGTATAACTAACCCCCGATCCCTGAATCTCTTAGCGTTGTTTTGCATCGCGAAAAGGGTTTTTCTTTCTTTAGACCTTTCCTTTGGATAAGTTAAAGATCGGTTGTAAAAGAATTAAGGTTCAAGTTAATTAATAGCTTGATATCCAATTTTCACCGCAACAGAAATGGCGACTTCACTGGGGATTATTTTATTGCTTTGAGGGTTTAGCCTATCTTGTTTGAATACTTGCTTATTTGTGAATACTTGTAAATATGTACATATGTGCTCTATTGGATCTTGGGAACTTTGAGTGGTGACACAACACTGTACCCCTGTTTGAGCGTACTTATGATAGGATGGTGGTATATTCAAGGAGACTTATAGGGAGTTGATTCCCGACCAAGTTAACTTGAGAAAACCTCCGCTCAGTAGAGGCCCTTCTGAGAGTTAGTATTGTTGATCGAGTATTCGTGAAAACAATGCTACTTTCTACATGGGAGCCAGTGATACCGAGGACCTTTAGATCACCTTTTCCCCACTATGACTTTATTAGGATGTAGTGCGATGACTATAAGGAAGTAATTCCAAAGTAGTTGATACGCGATACTACACTTGGACGATACTCTCTTGAGAATATTATCGGCCACCAAGTATTTGGGAAATTTATAATATCCGAAAGATGGGTCGAGGACTCTGGGAACTATTTTAGAACCTTGCTCTACAGTTTTGAAGGCCTTAGTACATACCTTTGGGGTGGGTAGACCTTGACTCCTTACTCATGTTCTCCAAACCAAAACCTTTATCTGTTTACCAATGTGTATATGTGAATCTGTGCTTACCTGTGTTTGTGCATTCATGCATTCATGAACATCATGTCATAAAAGTTTCATGGAACTCAGATCTCTTGTTTGTAAACATTAGGATCATCATGGATAATGGAAAAAAGAAAACTATGAAGTACACTTACAAAAGTCCTAACTTGGATGACATAGAAAGGTTGAGCACTTTGATAACAGATCTTGAAGGATTCAAGAGCAGGTATGGGAACTTATTGTCATTGTTGAGGGTAAAAAAGAAGATGGATCTGGGACTTCTCTCCACACTTCTCCAGTTTTATGATCCACTCTATCATTGTTTCACTTTTCCTGATTACCAGCTGGTACCTACACTTGAGGAATATTCTTGCTTGATTGGTTTACCTATTCTTGAAGACTCTCCTTTTCCAATCATGGAGAAAGACCCTAAGGAAGAAGAAATTGCTAAAGCTACACGTTTAGGATTGGTGGATATTCAGAAAAACATGGTTACTAAGGGAGGAGTATTTGGTTTGACTGCAGAGTTCTTGGTTAGGAAAGCACGATACTATGCTGATCACTTGAGTATGGATGCGTTCGAGGCTATCTTTGCCTTGCTCATTTATGGGATCTTCTTGTTTCCAAGTTTTGATAATTTTGTGGATCTCAACGCCATTAAAATTTTCTTGAAGAAAAACCCTGTGCCTACTTTACTAGCTGACGCATATCATTCTGTTCACTTAAGAAATCTGCATAAAGGAGGAATGATTATCTGCTGTGTCCCTTTGTTATATAAGTGGTTTATTTCTCACTTACCCTAAGGCTCATGCTTTTTGGAAGGAAGGTTGGTGGTCTCAGAAGGTTATGGCTCTTACTCACTCTGATATTGATTGGTACAGCCGTAGTTACGATGGGATAAAAATCATTGACAGTTGTGGAAGCTTTGGTAACATACCTCTCCTGGGTACAAGTGGAGGAATCAGTTATAACCCTGTTCTCGCTTGCCGACAGCTTGGATATACTTTGAAGGACAAACCAAATAGCGCTCATGTGGAGAATATTTTCTTTAAGGGAAGTTCAGAATTGAAAGGAGAATTTCTAAAAGCTTGGGGTCATGTACACAAGAAAGGAAAGGAAGACTTAGGGAAGCCTAATTGCGTCTCTCTCTCGAGCCTTATCTCCAATGGGTCCGAAAGACAGCTATTCAGCTGAAGATGCCTTATCCCCAGCAGAAACCCATGGTTTTAGAGGAGGAACACACAATGATCTTTATGGCTGAAGAAGAGAAGTTAAAGATTGCTTTGAGAAAATCACAACAAACTGAAGTAGCCTGGAGGTACAAATACCAAGTGGCCACGGAAGAGAATGATGAACTCCGTAGACAACTCCAGGCGAAGGATGAAGAAATGATTTCTTATAAGAAGAGGAAGACACAGGAAGGTTTATCTTCTTCCAGCTCTCAGCCAACTCCATGGAAACTAGTCGTGGACAAACTTATTCTTGAAAAGACTCAGATGGAAGAAGAAATCAAGAAACTCAAAGAAAAATAAGACTTTTATTTAGAATACTGTCAGCCTTAGGACTTTTGTAAAATGTACTAGATATTTTGTAATTCAAATCTTGAAAATCAATGAAATGAAATGATGTTTTGATCTGTGTTCCATGAAACCTTTGCATTTGCATTCTCATTAATTAATCATTCAAGGAACTAAAGATTGTTTTGAAGATACTATAGGATGGATTCTGGAAAGAAAGTAGAGGTTGTGTTCCAAAGGCCAAAATTGGAGAACTTGAAGAAACTGGGAAGTTTAGTAGAAGACCCCGAGGCATTTAGAGAGAAGTATGGGAATATGTTGTCTTTGCTAGAAGTTCAAATATATGAAGAGATGTTATCCGCACTCGTGCAGTTCTATGATTTAACCTATCACTGTTTCACCTTTCCAGACTATCAGTTGCTACCAACCTTGGAAGAATATTCCGCCCTGATGGGAGTAAACGTCACTCCTAGACCATTTTCTGGAAGAGAAGGGACTCCTAATGAAAGAGCAGTTGCAGAGGTCGCGTATTTGGAGGTGGACGAGGTACGATCTCATATGGTTGCTAAGGGAGGGTTGTATGGATTTCCATCTATGTTCTTGTATGAAAAAGCTCAAAGCTATGCCTTGTCGAAGAATATTGAGGCATTAGAGGCCATCCTGGTTTTACTAATTTACGGACTGTTCCTGTTCCCGACTGCTAATGATTTTGTGGACGCAAATGCAATCAACCTTTTCTTAATCAAAAATCCTGTACCTACCTTGCTGGCTGATACGTACTTTACCATCCACCGTAGGAACCGTTATGGAGTTGGACGGATTGAGTGTTGCACCGTTCTCCTGCACAAGTGGTTTATTTTGCACTTGCCAAAAATTCCAGCCCTATGGGATAAGCAAAATGGGCTCTCATGGACGGAAAAGCTGCTATTGCTCAAACACTCGAATATTAAGTGGTATGACCCTATGTATGGAGGAGTTGCTATGATCCAAAGTTGTGGAGATTTCCCGAATGTACCGCTTATCAGCGTCAATGGTTGCATCAGCTATAATCCTATTCTGGCTCGTCGACAGTTGGGGCACCCCATGGAGGATGAACCGGACCCAGACTTTTTGAGAAGCTTTTACATTGAAGAGGGGAAGAATCCCGCTTACAGGGCTCGAATTGTGTATGATTGGCGTTATGTCCACACGAGGGGAGTAACTGCCCTAGGTTACCACGACTCTACTGTTTCAGAATCTTACTTATCATGGGTAAAAAAAGCAGCGTTGAAGATGTTCTATACTCGCTTTGAGCCTGACTCACCCAAACCTACTATCGTAGAAGAATTGAAAGCTGCTTTGGCGAAAGCTGAAAAAGAAGGAAAGACTTGGAGAGATAAGTATTTCAAGGCTATGCAAGAGAAGGAAGAACTTCAAGAGTTGATCCGTCAAGGTGGAAAGAGAAGTCAGCCAGAAGACGATGGGCCATCCAACCAGAAGATCTAAAATCCTTTTGTTTTCTGTTTCATTTCATCATGTATTTTGTATTGAAGACTTGTATTTTAGTTTCAGAATCGTTGTTGTAAAACTCTCAGTTATTAATCTATGAGGACTTTTGAATTTGCTTATTTCCCCATTGTTATAATTTATGAAAATATTTCTTTGGATTCCTTGAATGATTAATTTTTCATTTGTTGCATTTTGCATTCATAAGCATCGCATGTGCATGTTCTTGTGTTGTGTCTCATCTCGCTGTCTTGTCTCCAGAAAGAATCACACTGAATCCTCAACACCGATATAACACCCGAGCCCAAGCTCGCCTAAGAATGGATGGACATAATTTGAATGTGGACAGGATTAATAATGAACTTGGAGAGCTACGAGGAGGCATGTGGCAGATCATGGAAGCCCTACAGGTCATTCGTGCAAAGTTGGACACTCAAGCCACTGTTGTTTCTGAAATCACTGGCATAGCTGTAGAGCTGATCCCAGCGGCAGTCACTGTTGCAAATGTTCCACTTTACGGGTTATCGCCTGGTTTTGTACCTCCACCAGTAGTCAATCAACAAGCAGTTCCTTTGGGGCCATAAGTTCCTCAAGCTATTCCTACTTACACTCAGCCTTCTGTTTAGGTTCAAGCGCGCCCTGTTTTTCATAATCCTCCACCAGTGTACGAAGGTCCTGATGGGTATGAAGAAGAGAGCGGACGACATGATAAGTTGAAAGAAAGTGTAGAGACTATCGGAAGGAAAGTCAGAGCAATGGAAGGGAATGACATCTTTGGTACTGATGCCAGAGATATGTGCTTAATGTCTGGGTTGGTAATTCCGCTGAAATTCAAAGTTCCCAATTTTGATCAGTATTCTGGGGCTACTTGTCCTCGGACACATCTGATTATGTATTACCGAAGAATGGCCGCTCACGTGGAAGATGACAAGTTAATGATTCACTGTTTCCAAGATAGTCTGAAAGGAGCTCCTGCTAAATGGTATTTGTGTTTGGATCAGTCTCGTATTCACAGTTTCCAAGACTTGGTTGATGCTTTTGTGAAACATTACAAGTACAACATGGATTTAGCCCCTGATAGAAGACAGTTACTGAGTATGTCACATAAGAGTTCGGAATCTTTCAAAGAGTATGCATAAAGGTGGAGGGAAACTGCCTTTCAGGTAGAACCTCCTTTGAGTGAAAAAGAGCTGACAGATTGGTTCGTCAACACAATAAGACCGGAGTTTTATGAGAAGATGATCAGTAGTGTAACCGCCAGTTTTTCTGATATAGTAGCAGTAGGGGTGAGAGTGGAGTTAGGAATGAAGAATGGGAAGGTGGCTAGTGGTTCCAGCAGTTCTGGTAACAACAACGTCAAGAAGCTCAACAGTAATTTTCCTAAAAAGAAGGAAGGGGAGACAAATGCAGTAACTGTGGGAAGAAAGAGTCGCACCTGGAGACCGCCTTACCAACAATATCAACAGAGTTATGTTCAACAACCTCAGCAAGGCTTTGTTCAGCAGCCTTAAGCGAGTTATGTTTAGCAATCCCAGCAACAATGACCAATGTATCCGTTGCAGTATGCCCAACAACCTTATGTGGCAGCTGTAACTCCAGCTTTCAGTCATCCTGTTCCCAGTTATCAGACAGTGCAGCCAACACCTGTATATCAGCCAATTCAACAAGTGTATCAGCGAGCGCCCAACGCTCCACCCTATCAGCAACATCATCAGCCTAGAGCTCAGGCACCCAGACAAAACTACCAGAATCGGAGACCGACAACAAAACCTCCACTTCCTCAGATACCGATGACTTACACAGAGTTGTACCCCTCCTTAGTGCAGCAGGGATTGGTAACAATACGACCATTAAATCCAGACACTACATCTCCTCACTATAATCCAAATGCTCATTGTGCCTTTCACGAAGGTGCCGCCGGTCATGATTTAGAAGGCTGTCTTGGTTTAAAACATCTTTTCAGGGAGTTGATGGAAAAGAAGATCTTGTCTTTTAATGATGTACCCCCAAATGTTAAAAGTAATCCATTACCGAACCATGGAAGGGTTAATGCTGTAGAAGAAGTTTCAGATGAAAGGGTAGTCCGAAGTGTGTCAGAGATCAAAACCCCGTTGAGGTTACTTCGCGAGAAGCTACTGAAAGCAGGATTGATAGAAGATGCCCATAATAATTGTAAAGAATGTTCTAGTGATTCTAGAGGGTGTGATGAGGTACGAAGAGATATACAAAGATTGATTGATGAGGGAGTGTTTCAAGTGAGTAGCAAGGTGAGAAAAGAAGAAGTTTCAGTAATTGAGCCTGTTTTTAATTTACCAAAGAAAGGTGAGAAAGTTCCGGTGTTCAAAACAACCAACAAAAATATGAAGCCTGTTTTCAACAAGTCGGCTGTCAATCCACCTCAACCGGTTATTATCCAGAAACCAAGACCGTTTCCTTTTGAAAGCACGAAGGCCGTACCATGGAAATATGACATGACTGTGATAGATCGGGGGTCTGGGAAGGTTAGTCAGAAAGAGACAGTAAAAGACGACCAAGTAGACGTGACAAACATTGCAGGTACAAGCAAAATAACCCGTAATGGTCGAATCTATCAACCAAAGATAACAGTAGCCGCTCCAAAAGAAGTTAGCCCTACTGCGACAAAAGAACAAGAGGTACCAGGTACTGAAGGAGACGACGAAGAATTCTTAAGGATTATTCGGAAAAGTGATTACAGGATTATTGATCAGCTCCACCAAACCCCATCAAAGATATCGATCTTGTCTCTCTTAATGAATTCCCCAACTCATAGAGAAGCTTTGCAAAAAGTATTGAAACAGGCACATGTGACAAAAGACATAACTCTCGGACAATTTGATTCAGTAATAGCCAACATTACAGCCTGTAACACCCTGAGCTTTAGTGATGCGGAGTTGCCGAACGAAGGACGCAATCACAACCGTGCATTGCACATATCTGCCAGGTGCCAAGAAGACACCATGGCACGAGTTTTAGTCGATACTGGATCCTCATTTAATGTATTGCCCGCCAGTTCGCTCGCAAGGCTAGCATATGCAGGGGCAGAAATGAAACCAACGTCTTTGATTGTAAAAGCTTTTGATGGTTCAAGAAGGACGGTTGTTGGAGAGATAGAATTGCCAATCATGATCGGACCTCATGTGTTCGATATTACATTCCAAGTCATGGACATTAACCCAACATATAGTTGTTTGTTGGGACGACCGTGGATTCACGCCGCTGGGGCAGTAACTTCCACCTTACATCAGAGAATGAAATTTGTTGTGAATGATAAGTTAGTGATTGTACACGGTGAAGAGGACCTAATGGTGAGCAATCTGTCATCATTCAAGTATATTGAAGCAGATGAGGGCGCGTTAGAAACTTCCTTTCAGGAACTCGAGATAGCTAACACAGTGATGTTGGAAGAAACAGTGACTAAGAGTGGTCCGTCTTTTGCATCCGCTCGGAGCATCAAGTCTACACTGGAAAAAGCCACTCCTGCAGGTTGGGGAGAGATTATCGAAGTAAAGCCAAAAATGGATCGCCAAGGGTTGGGTTACAAACCAACTCATGATAAAACACCAACCCATGACAAGGGACGCCCGAAGACTATACAAGAAGTATTCATCAGTGGAGGTTTCCAAATCAGTGTTGTGGAAGAAGATTCCGAAGATGAAGACCTTAAACAGTTAGTGTATCATTGCAACACTTCCTTGAGCAATTGGGAAGCTATTGAGATTCCTTTGGTTTTTCCTGAGTCAAAGTAATTTGTTTGTCTTTCTTTTCTGGTTATTTTGAACCTCCATAGCCATGCCCAAGGCTATAGGAATGTTTTGTAAGGGCCCCGAGCTTTCAAGAAAATCAATGAAAAATGAACTATTTTGTTAATTTCCTTGTGTTATTTCCTTTACTGCTTTTGCTTTCATTTTAAACAAAAAATGGAAATCTTAAAAAACCAAAACAAATTTCTCTTTTGTGTGCTGCATTTGTCTTTGTGTGTTTTAATAAATTAAGCCATTCCAACGTGCAGTGATGTCCTAAAACCCATTGAATCCCATGACTTTGCATTCCCTCCTGACTTTGATTCACCAATATACCAAGCTGAAGATGAGGACGAAGATTTTGAAGTACCTGATGAACTGGTAAAGTTGGCACACCATGAGTATGCAGAGCTTCAACCCTACAAAGAACAGGTAGAAGTCATTAATCTTGGCACCGAAGAAGACAAGAAAGAAGTCAAGATTAGGGCAGCTCTAGGGGCAGAAGTCAAGCAGCAACTAGAAGAACTTTTGAAAGAATATATGGATGTATTTTCTTGGTCGTACCAAGATATGTCAGGTCTAGACACCGACATAGTGGTTCACAAGTTACCACTTCGACCAGAATGCCCACCGGTTAAGCAAAAGCTCCGAAGAACAAGACCTGACATGGCTCTCAAGATTCGAGATGAAGTGAAAAAACAGATTGATGCGGGGTTCCTAGCAGTGTCCAAATACCCCGAATGGGTGCCAATATTGTACCTGTACCGAAAAAAGATGGGAAAGTCTGAATGTGTGTGGATTACAGGGATCTAAACAAGGCCAGTTCGAAGGATGATTTCCCTTTGCCACATATCGATACTTTGGTGGATAATACGGCTCGTTTTGCAGTTTTCTCATTTATGGATGGGTTCTCCGGTTACAATCAGATTAATATGGATCCCGATGACATGGAAAAAACTACTTTCATTACTCCGTGGGGGACTTACTCTTACAAAGTTATGCCTTTCGGTCTGAAGAACGCAGGTGCTACTTATCAAAGGGCCATGGTAACTTTATTTCATGATATGACGCACTAGGAAATAGAGGTATATGTTGATGACATGATAGCCAAATCTCAAAGCGAGGAGGACCATTTGGAACATCTTTTGAAATTGTTTAAGAGACTCAGAAAATATCAGTTGAGACTGAATCCAACAAAGTGTACCTTTGGAGTAAGATCTGGAAAGTTACTCGGTTTCATTGTCAGCCACCGAGGGATTAAGGTAGATCCAGATAAAGTCCGAGCCATTCAAGACATGCCAACTCCACAAACGGAAAAGCAAGTTAGAGGTTTTCTTGGAAGACTGAACTACATATCTAAATTTATTTCCAATATGACTCCCACTTGCGAACCCATCTTCAAATTATTACGCAAGGACCAAACATTGTTTGGAATTCAGATTGTCAGCAAGCGTTTGATAAGATCAAGGACTATCTTCAAGAGCCTCCAATCTTAATACCTCCGGTTCCGGGAAGACCTCTCTTCATGTATTTGACAGTGCTTGAGAATTCAATGGGTTGTGTATTAGGTCAGCAGGACGAATCCGAACGAAAAGAACATGCTATCTATTATTTGAGTAAGAAGTTTACTGATTGTGAAAGTCGATATTCACTCCTGGAGAAAACTTGTTGTGCTTTGGCATGGGCTGCCAGACGTTTGAGGCAGTACATGATTTGCCATACCACTTGGTTGATTTCAAAATGGATCCAATAAAGTATATTTTTGAGAAGCCTGCTCAGACTGGAAGACTCACCCGTTGGCATATGTTATTATCAGAATACGACATCCAGTACGTAGCTCAGAAGCCTATCAAGGGTAGTGTTTTGTCAGAATATCTTGCAGATCAACCAGTAGAAGATAATGAGTCTCTCAAATTCGATTTCCCAGATGAAGACATTATGTTAGTAAAAGATTGCGAAGAGCCAGGTCTTGATGAGGGTCCGCAGGAAGGTCTTTGGTGGAAAGTGATGTTCGATGGTTCCTCCAACTATAGTGTGCATGGCGTAGGCGCCGTTTTAATGAATCCGGAAGGTGGTTACACTCCATTCACAGCCAGGTTGGATTTTGACTGCACAAACAATATCGCCGAATATGAAGCATGCATTCTCGGCCTCGAGGCAGCTATTGACCTCAAAATCAAACTTCTTGAAGTCAGTGGGGATTCAACTTTGGTTATCTATCAGGTTACTAGAGAATGGGAAACTAGACATGAGAATTTGATCCCTATAGAGCCTACATCGTCAAAATGATGGAGTATTTTGATGAAATCACTTTCAAGCATGTTCCGAGATCTGAGAATCACATCGCCGATGCCCTAGCCATGTTAGCCTCAATGTGGAAAATCAGGGATGTCAATAATGCCACTCTCATTCGAATCGAACGCAAGACCGAGCCCGCCTACTGTCAAATGGTTGAAGAAGAGACTGATGATAAGCCATGGTTCTATGACATAAAGAATTACCTGTTGAAACAAGAGTATCCAGCAGATGCTACGTCACTTGACAAGAAAACTCTGAGACGATTAGCATCCAAGTTCTTTCTCAGTAATGATATGCTCTACAAAAGGAATCATGATATGGTCCTGCTTAGATGTGTCGACAGACGAGAAGCATAGTTGTTAATGCAAGATGTTCACGAAGGAATATTTGGCACTCATGCCAATGGATATGCTATGTCTAAAAAGATTTTGAGGGCTGGTTATTACTGGTTGACTTTGGAAACTGACTGTATTCAATATGCCAGGAAATGCCACAAGTGTCAGATTTATGCGGACAAGATGCACATACCACCGACATTGCTAAATGTGTTGTCATCACCATGGCCTTTCTCTATGTGGGGCATCGATATGATTGGGGCAATTGAGCCAAAAGCTTCTAACGGACACCGATTTATTGTGGTTGCAATTGATTGTTTCACAAAGTGGGTTGAAGCCACATCCTACGCTAATGTTACTCAGCAAGTGGTGGCCCGTTTTACCAAAAAGGAGATTATCTGTCGTTACGGAATTCCAAGCAGGATCATAACGGACAATGGTACCAACTTGAACAACAAAATCATGAAAGAGTTGTGCGATGACTTCAAAATTGAACATCACAATTCTTTTCCTTATCGTCCCAAGATGAATGGAGTTGTAGAAGCCGCGAATAAAAACATCAAAAAGATTTTGCAAAAGATGGTGAAAACTTACAAATATTGGCATGAGATGCTACTGTTTGCCTTACATGGGTACAGAACGTCTGTCCGCACTTCAACAGGGGTAACTCCTTTTTCTTTGGTATATGGAATGGATGCGGTACTTCCTATTGAGGTTGAGATACCTTCTTTGAGAGTCATAATAGAAACCAAGCTTGAAGAAGCAGAATGGGTGAGAGAAAGGTTCGATCAGTTGAATATTATCGATGAGAAGCGCATGTCTGCAATGTGTCATGGTCAATTAGATCAGAAAAGAATCAAGAGGGCTTTTTACAAGAAAGTTCGCGTCCGAGAGTTCCGAGAAGGGGAACTTGTACTCAAGAAGATTTTACCAGTTCATAAAGATGCACGGGGAAAATGGATGCCTAACTATGATGGCCCGTTTATTGTGAAAACAGTCTTCTCAGGAGGCTCGTTGATTCTCACTACCATGGATGGAGAACAGCTTACTCATCCAGTGAATTTTGATGCAGTCCAAAAATATTACGCCTAAAAGAACCCGATAAGCCGAAAACTCAAAGGAACGGCTTATGCAAAAGTTAGGGTTGAAGAAAAAGAAAAGAAAAGAGAAAAAAGGAGAAAAAGAAAAATAAGAGCTCGCTAAGTTGAAAATCCGAAAGGGGAGCTTAGGCAAAAATGAGCGTCCCGGTGGATTGAAAACCCGAAAGGGCAGTCCAGGAAAAAGTTAGGGACAAAGGCGTTTCACTGCATCAGATGAGTTGTCGCTAACAAAGAAGGTGCTACAAGAATTCACTCCAACCGCTCTCGTCAGAAGCAAGGATTTCGGGGAATTTTAGTCTTTAGGGATAGTTTGGTCATGAGATTCAATGTAACCTTGTCCACTTTGCCATTTTTCACTTGTAAAATTTCTATGGAATTTTGTCATTTGCAAGATTTTATCCTTGAATAAAATCAGTTTTGAACCATTCTTTCCTTTGCAAATTTATCATTTCCTTTATTTTCTTTGTTATGCAAAATATTGTTCGTTGATCAACGATAGTTTTGAAAGCATTAAGGTCAAGTTATTTGAATAAAACTTGAAAAGATTAACAAACGTAAAAACTTCAACTCATGGAAAAAGTCGAGGAAAATCATACTTCCCCGAAACCTCAGAGTAGCGAAAGCTTTGATATGCAATCCAGTTACATTCCCCGATGAAGTGTAAGCAAGTCGAACTGCCGATTCTCCTTTGGTCATGTGTGGGCATCAAAACTTGAAGACTGACTCTCAAAGAACTTCTTATGATGATGTGAAGACTCGTCCCAGTAGAAGATGTCTGGGCACTTGAATTTACTTTGTCATCTCTGAATAGCTTGTTTAAAGCTCCGTTCCCCTATTGAGAATGGATCTATTTTTCAAGACTACATACACCTTTCAGCCTGGGTTCAGTGTGATTCATTTTGTCTCTCGAGTTCGGTGCGCTATTTGTCGATCCCCCGTGAAATGTCCAATCACTACTAGGGAACTTCCGCCTAAAGATCAATTGTAACTAGCATTATTTTAGAAGCCAATCGTTATTGGTATTCTTGTGGTCGTCACCATATTTCTTGTTAAGACCAGTCGTAACTGGCATTGCCTTAAAATCTACTCGTTAGTATCTTGTGATGCGGTCGTCACCACCTTCACCAATTCCCCAGTCGTAACTGGTAGAGTTCGAAATCCAATCGTTATTGGTTTTCTTTTAGTCATCACCATACTTACCTTTGAAGTCCAGTTGTAACTAGCGTTGTCTTAACTTCGCTCGTTATTACCTTTTGGGTCGGTTGTTACCAACCTTTTCCCTCTGAAGTCTAGTCATCACTAGCAAATCCCCTGTGAAGTCTTATCAGCATTGATATCATGTTGGTTGTTACCAACTGTCCCCATGGAAGTCCAGTCGTAACTGGCGTCATTTGAGATCCAATCGTTATTGGTATCTTTTGGTTTGGTCGTTACCAACCTCCCTAGCTAAAGCCTAGTAGCTTGATGGCATTCTCATAACCACATGTGTTGGTATACCCTGATTTGGTCGTCACCATGTTTTCTTTCAAAGTTCAGTCGTAATTGGCATTGCTTGAAACCCAATCGTCATTGGTACCCGGACTTGGTCGTTACCAATCTCCTTTAAGTCCAGTGGTTACTAGCATTGCTTAAAATTTGGTCGTCACCAATTTCCCCAGTCGAAGTTCAACGTGTTACCGATTGGATTTGAGAAATCTCATTGGTTATTATCTCAGGTTGGTCGTTACCATTACCTCCGTAAAGTCTAGCGGTTACTAGTACTGTTTGAACTATTTGTTAAAATTGGGTGACATCATTACCCCCAGTGAAATCTTCCTCCTCAAACGAGTCTCGGAGATCTAGTCGTCACTAGTATCCCCAACGTATTTGGTCCTTGTTTCTAGTTCATTCCTGAAGATCCCGTTTGAACTCTTCACTATAGGAAATTCCTCATCTGATCATCCCCAGTGAGGTTCACGTCTCTAGTTCTTCACTTCCCCAGTAGAAAGTCGCTCTTGTCCCCGGTGGAAATCTACCTCTTTCCCCGGTGGAGTGTTTGCTTTTCCCCAGTGAGATTTTCATCTTCATTAGACCTTGCGCATCCTCATGTGAAATTTTCCTCTCAATTATAACTAGTCATGTTTGAACTATTGATTGTTATATCGCAGTTTTCCCCAGTGTCGGATCCATAATGCCAGGTCCCCACGAGTAGTTACTCGTTGTTTTGTTTTTCTGTCTTCTGCATATGTCTTGCATCCAAGCATCATGAAGCATCATTTAGAATTCATGGCATATCATGACCTGTCCTTTTGCATATCATCGGATCTAAGGGACAAAATTTTCGGTTTTCTATATTTAAATACCTTTCACTGCGATTCTACGAGGATCATCATCTCTCAGTTCCATCTAGTGAAGATATTTAAATAGGGGCAACTGTTGCACCCCAAATTTTGACTCCTTAGATTCTCATTATCATTTTAGGAGCATACTCATGAATTATCTAACCCTAACCCAGTGCAAGTTTGTCTTTGTCAAATTACAAATGAATTACGGTTTTGTACAGTCAAATCGAAGCTTCAGGGTTTGTGATCAATCCAAGTTTTAAGATGATTCAATCATGAAACAAGATTAAGGGTATCATATGATGTCAATTAAGAACCCAATTTGAGATTGTTACTCCGGAATCAAGAACAACGTATTTCAGGGCACCAGATTAGGGTTTTTAACTAGTAAAAGTCAACTGTAGTTTGACTTTGATGTTGGAAGGTGTTTTAATGATGGGATTATGATTCATGAAGTTCATATAGCTTAATAAAGTTCATTCAAGAAGTTTCAAAGTCTCAGGAGGTCCAGAGTGTCAACAAACGACTCGGTAGTCACCGATCGATCGTACGGTTGACCAGAAAGTCAACTCTTCAAATTAAAGGAATTTGACTTCAAAGTGTGAATAAAAAATGTTCCTTATATCATAATGCACTTTTGGGCCTTATATCAAAAATGTTCCTTATATAAAAAATGTTCCTTATATCAAAAATGTTCCTTTTGGGCCTTGATGTGTACAATTAGGTTTAATTATAACAAACCCTACTCTTCAATCATCTGCACGCTTGCCTTTTAATTCAGGAGCGTTTGTTTCGCTTTAGGGCTTCTCAAGTGTCTCCCGTCTTTCAGCTTGAGCTCCTGATTTGTTTCCTGATTTCTAGATACCAGAAAAACTAACCTGCCCGCTGGATGTCATACGGTCAGTGTCATGACATTCTGTATGACATTCAGCTTAACTTATAGTTAACTTACCCTGCACACACATCATTATGTATGTCTTAACATTCATTATGACATACATGCAAACTCTAATGTTTTGCCACAAAATGCAACCAATCAAGAGCACTTACAAACTCCCCCTTTGGTAAATTTTTGGCTAAAACACCCTGTTAACATATCAGAGTTTACACACAGCAGAAGACTTATCATGTGTCCAGTCATGCAGGAAGGTTACTAGCTCAAACCACTCTCAGAGTCCTCACAGTTAGCTCTCACTGTTATAACTCACCTTGTTAACCATCTGTTAGTTACCACTACAAATGTCAAACTTTGCTGAGTAACACACTGGGTTGCTCCCCCTTAACTGATGCACCTTGTCAGATGCAGTCACACATATTCATCCAGTCTGCTCTGGATGTTATGACATTCAGGATGACATACACCGTGAAGCACACACACCTGTGCTACTCCCCCTGAAGGGATGCACGACAAACTCTACTACTATCTTGTAGACACAAACAACTCCTAAACACCTTCTAGGATCACACATGGTTAGCAACATCCACAATCAATTAAACAGTTCTAACAAACATTCCTATACACCATAGAAATTCACACACATAGCACATTACTAACAACACTAGACAATTGTTATCACATATCTCCTCAGCATCACCTGTGTTCACACCTGCAAGCATGATTATACCATGTGCGCACAATAGCACATATGTTTTGCACACCACCTGTTCTTCCACCTGCTGTTATTATCACTCTATCTTTCTCTCCCCCTTTTTAGCCACAAATTCAGATCCAGCTAAGGACTTAGCATATATCAAAAATTGTAACAATACAATACAATTGTTAGGGGCATATTTAAACAAGCTGCTCATAGAGATCATCACAAATACAAATTGTCAACCAATTCCTACAGAAAGATAACCAAGACTAATCAACACAACACAACAGTAACACCTCTTCCTGCACTAACTCAGTGGTCACAACAGGCTTAGACATTAATCTTTTTCTTCAGCTGAGCTGGACATGTCCTCCTCAGATTCTTCAGAGCTTTCTTCTGCATCATCAGTGTTGCATCCCAAATTTTGACCCCTTAGATTCTCATTATCATTTTAGGAGCATACTCATGAATTATCTAACCCTAACCCAGTGTAAGTTTGTCTTTGTCAAATTACAGATGAATCAGGGTTTTGTACAGTCAAATCGAAGCTTCAGGGTTTGTGATCAATCCAAGTTTTAAGATGATTCAATCATGAAACAAGATTAAGGGTATCATATGATGTCAATTGAGAACCCAATTTGAGATTGTTACTCCAGAATCAAGAACAGCGTATTTCAGGGCACCCGATTAGGGTTTTTAACCAGTCAAAGTCAACTGTAGTTTGACTTTGATGTTAGAAGGTGTTTTAATGATGGTATTATGATTCATGAAGTTCATATAGCTTAATAAAGTTCATTCAAGAAGTTTCAAAGTCTCAGGAGGTCCAGAGTGTCAACAGACGACTCGGTAGTCACCGATCGATCGTACGGTTGACTAGAAAGTCAACTCTTCAAATTTAAGGAATTGGACTTCAAAGTTTGAATAAAAAATGTTCCTTATATCATATTGCACTTGCCTATCTATTTTCATGACCATTAGATCAAGGATGAAGGAGTAATCGAAAAATCGGGAAATTAGGGTTTTAAAAGGGGCTAAACCATAAATCCTTAACAACACATCCAATTGAGTTGGTTCAAAGCTCATTTGGAAGCTCTTGACAAATCCTACAAAAGTCCCTAAGTGGTCCATGATCAGAAAATGCATAGATTTGGAGTTATGATCAAATTCATTTCAAGAAGGGAAAAAGACTTCGAGAAATTTCACTTTTTAAGTTAATTTTCTAGCAACTTTGAGAGGCTTTTTGACCAAGTTCCTTTAGGAAATTGAAACTCATGAAAACATGAATGTTTTAGAGCTATTTGAGGGATTTCTAAAAAGTACTAGCACATCTCAAGAGGAGTTGTGAGCTGAAAGATATGGTTATGGCAAGTTGAGGGTTTCATACTTTAGTCCCACATTGTCAAAATTCAAGAATTCATTCTTTCATCAAAATTGACCAAAATCAGCTGGTGAACCATGTTGTATCTGACATGTGAGGAGTTTGTAGAATGAAAAACAAAGGAATTATGCAGAAGAACTCAAAAGGCCAAGCTTTGTAAGTTGCCTTGCAAGTTGGTTTGCAACTTGCACCAAAAAGTGAAAAACAAGCATGAGGTGTAAAAGGCAATTCTGAACCAGCCACAAGCTATACCTCCTAGCCTGCAATTAACCACACTAGCTCATCATTTTTCTTCACTATTGAGGCTTGCCTATCATCCAAGAAAACCCTCTTGTGGAGGTTTCATCCAAAAAGTGAAAAACCTTTCTTCAAAGTGAAGAAATCTCCAAATATGCCCCAAGCCACTTATTTGCCTATAAAAGGGAACCATCACCACTTCATTTTCAACACATATTAATTCTAAAAACCAGAAAAAAAACCCAAGCCCTTGCTATTTCCACTCCTTGCTTCAAGAATCACAAAGTCACTTTTTCACTAAAACACCAAAAATCTGTCTTGCTACCAAGGCTGCCAAATTCATTTCTCTACATTCAAACTCCTCAACAATCATCCACACAATCTCTAAATATGGTATAGAGGGTGTCCAAGACTTTAGATCACTCAAAACCCTCACCATTCAAAAAGTCAACTTCCACACTAAGTTACTTTGACCAAAAGCCACAAAATCTGCCATATCTTGTTCCATACATTTCCTTGGTGTTTTAATCACTCAAACACCTCGCATATATCATTTCTCAACTGTCTAAGGCATTGGAAACAAGCAGTGGAGTTTATTTCTTCAACTGACTTAGGATTTGCAGTTTGGCTTAAAAGAGAAGAAAGGCACAAAACTTGGTGGTGGCTTGAAATTCCTCTGGTTTTGTGGGTTATTTTGCTTGCTCAAGGTTATCTGCAACAGGTATGTAGTGTCTAACCTCATTCCATTCATTACAATATCATGAAAATCATTTTGAGTTGTTTTGCCTAGAAGCTTACTACCACTTGTTTTTTCACATGCATCAAATAATGTCAAAACTGTGAGAACTGAGGCATACTTGTTTTATAAGTTTGATTACAGTCTGAATCTTATTTGTCATGTGTACATGTGTTTGGTGTAATATGCATTTGCTTGCTCATTTCATTCTCATTTAAAAATGCCCTGCTGTCACAAACATTTTGCCTAGCATCCAACATATCAAACTTTGCCCTGATGTCTTTGTGCCTAACTTTTTGGTGTAGGCATGTTTAGTTTCATATTTATGATGTGTAGGTGTAAGTTATATGGCCTGTTTGGCATCTGATACATATGTTCACATTCAAAATGCATTAGCCAATATGCCATGAAACCTACCAAAACCTGTTCTGTTTGGAACATGACCAAGTCTTGAGCATGAACACACTTACCTGCATGTATATGACTTATGTGTGCATTTAGTTTGGTCCAAACATGCTTAGAATCTGATTTGAGTATTCTCATGTATGTACAAAACACAGAACCACAACTTGTCTGCAATTTTTCAAAACAGTCTGTTTTAAGTTGGCTCTTGAGCATGAACATATCTATTTTCATATGTGAAGTGTGTATGTATGATTAACTTGATGAAATTATGTCTCAAAACTGAACTGACCAATCAGCTGCATCATATCATGCTCTACTTTGCAATTGAAATGCCATTTCTCATGATAACTTGCTTTTAGTCTCAGCACCTGTTTGGATCCACTTAATGACATATTTATGGCATGTATGTATGTTTTGCTTGACTTCAAATTGCTTGGAACTCAAACTTGACACCTTCTTGCACTTTCACAAACACAATTGCACATGAAACATCACATTTCACAATAGCTAGTTTTAAGCTATAAATTGTGTTCAAACTCATCTTATCTTATATGCAGTGTGTGTGTGTGCAATTGAAATGACTTAAAACTGTCTTGAACTGAATTTGCACATGATCATGCCTCTCACAAAACACAAGCCTACACTTGACATGTCATTTTTCACAACAGTTTGCCTTGCATCAATTTAGCTATTTGAATTCACTTGAGTATGTATTTGTAGCATGTGAGTATGGTTAATTTGAATTGAAACAAGCTGCATCTCTGAATTGACATCAACTTGCCTCTCATTCATACCATGTTTGCAACTCTTATGTCACTTTCATTTACAGCCTGTCTTGAACTTGGTTTTTGTGTGTTTTCATTCAAAAACATAAATATAACATGTGCACATGATTTATTTTAATTGAAAGTGATTGAAACCTGAATTGAACTTACTCATGCACTTCATTGCAACTCACATAGCAATGTTCATTACAGCCTGTTTTCAATTCTCTTTTATGCTCATAATCACTCCATAGCATATTTGTGTCATGTGTGTACACTTGTTTTGATTGGAAAATGATTGGATTGAAGGATTCATTTCAAATTGCATTTTCAAACAACGAAAAGAAACTACTATCGTGTTTTTCATTAGAGAATGAATTTTGAAAATATAAAACCACTATCATGTTCCTTGTGTTTTTCTACATAATTTAGACTTAAATTTCATCCAAAAACATAAAGAAATGAGAAAGTTATGGCCAATTTGCAAAACTGATTTTGGTGCCTTAATTTTGCCCAACCTGGTTTTTGAATACCCCTCATATATTTATGGGGTGGCTTTCATAAATGGATGTATAGCCACCCCAGTGGTAAGACCATATGCCTAAACACGCCTTGCAAGCCTTGAACCTGGGTTCGACCCCTGAGGAGGGCAACCCTTTTGATTAATTTTGTCATTTTTCATCCAATCTTCAAATATTCATATCTCTCTCATTTTTAATCATTTTTCACCCATTCTTTTTGCATTGTGTTCATCTTGATGTCTACTTTCATTTCATATTTTTTATTTCCATGTTTGCATAATTTTTCATCTCTTTCAACTATGTGCAAATTGTGTACTTTTTGTGATCATTCTGACATATACAGATGAATTTTCTCCTGATGTACTTGTGATTATTTGTGATACTTGTTTGCATTCTCATTCTTAAATGTTTGTTAACATGTTAATACTTCATCTTTGGTTGTTACCATGTTCATGTTACTTCATTTGTTAGCTTAATTAAACTCGATCTGTCGTCACAGTTCCTATTTTGCTTACCTGCTTTGATTGTCATCAATGCATTTTCAATCTTATCAATTTCTCATGCTCATTTAATGGTTGTCACCATGAATGCATCTTTATTATGTTATTAATTTTCTTGTTGTTTTCTTTCCCCAAGTGATGAAGCTCGTTAGCTCTCATCCAGTTGCCTCTCCTGTCTACTTCCAAAGGAAAAGTCTGTCCATTTGACCCTCAGTTCATGGATACATCCCTCATCCCTCTCTTGGCTTTGTTAAGTCACTTTAACCCTAGATTAGAAGCCATTAGACTTTGCTTCAAGTCTAAGAAATCCACCTGTACTAGGAGTGTTCTTCAACTAGAACCCTAGGAAAGAGTTTGTCAACTCTGTGTAAGAATCATTGTCATGATATCTTACTTCCCTTTTTTTTACAACTTAGATTATGGAGTTTTGTCAAACTCCACACAAACATTGTCATGTTTGTTCCCCCTTGAACCTTGATCATAATCAAGTGTTCTTCTTCCCTTGTGAGGTGAACTACGATTGCTCTGATTCTATCCTAGTCAGGATACGTAGGTACAAGATGCAACGTCTTTGCGAGCAAACTTAGAAAACCAGTTAGGTCTTTACTTATGTTTACACTCAACTCCCAATCCTAAATCCATAGTACATATTTCACACTTAGCAATCAATCAAACAAAAGGTTCCTGTAGAGTACTACAGATGCTTAGGGTGCTAACACCTTTCCTAGGTATAACCAACCCCGATCCCCGAATCTCTTAGCGTTGTTTTGCATCGCGAAAAGGGTTTTTCTTTCTTTAGACCTTTCCTTTGGATAAATTAAAGATCGGTTGTAAAAGAATTAAGGTTCAAGTTAATTAATAGCTTGATATCCAATTTTCACCGCAACAATCAGTATCTTCCTCTGAGCTGTCAGGAGCTTCCTCTGAGCCAGATTCTTGACCATTATCATCAGTGAGATCAGCATCCTCATCTTGCTCGAGAGACCTTAGTAGTTTTTCAAGGGTTTGTTCTTTGATTATTGCCATTACTTCAGCTTTTCTGGCTTTGGGACCCCTTTTGGATGTCTTAGTGGATGTCATGGCAATGTCTGGAACATGGGTTCCTTGAAACAACTTGTTATGAAAGGCTAAGGGATTTTCTCTTTTGCTAGAGACATCATTGGTCTTGAGGATATTTGGAAATTATGCTAACATAATTCCACAAATGAGTGAAGGAAATGCTATGGGTCCTTTTATGCTATAACTACCAGCATGCTTCATAGTCTGATTGAAGATGTAAGTGCCATAATCCAATTTGGTCTTAGTCCCAACAACATAGATAACTCTCCCTAGGACAGTGGCCACTGATGATTTATGGTTAGTTGGCACCCAGTTTGCAGCACCAATCTTGTGCAGCATAGCATATTTCACACTTTGTTTGCTGGTAGCAAGCTTCCCTTTTGACGACCACTTTCTGACTTGATTTCCAGTAATTACTTGGCACATTTTGTTGTCAGAGATGGTTAACTCAGACTGGGCCTCATTCGAACTTCCAAGGAAGTTGTTGATGGTAGTGGGAGTGAAGATGACACCATTTCCTCTCACATAGACTTTCCCAAACTTAGTGGATTTTCTATCAGCACATTCATCTGATAAATTTACTATGAATTCTTTGACCAGAATTTCATATCATTGGGAGAACTGAGTTACAGTTTTCATCAAACCTGCATCACAGATGAGGGCCATGATCTCCTTGTTCTCAAGAGCATTTTGTGCAAGCTCTCTTTCCAGGGCCAACCTCTTTTGATATACACATTTCCATCTGATAGCACACGACGAATAGTGAAAAGAGATGTTGTCAGTTGGCACTTTAGGGATATTTGCAGCCAGTTTGCTGGTAGAAGGTTTCTTCTTAGATTGGATGTTAGTGACATCAACACCAACATCAGAATCTGTCTCTGGTTCTGAACTAGTTTCAACCTTCCTCTTTTTGGTGGTTACTTTGCTCCACCCTTTGGAGGGTCCAACCTGAGTCCTCTTTGTTCCAGCCTTCTTAGTGGAGATGTCTTGCTCAACAGTCTTCTCAATAGCCCTATTTGTGGAGATGTCTTGCTCACTAGTCTTCTCAACAGCCTTTTTCTTGAGGGAGCTTTGGTCAACCACCTTTTTCCCTTTCCTGGTCATCAGCCTTTTGGTTATGCCTGGATTGATCTTTTCTATGAGGTTATTGTCAGAATATTCATCTAGGTCTACCAACTCAGTGTTTTTGGTGCCTTTAATATCATCACTCGTTTTCTCAGCACCTTTACCTTTGTTTCTCCCTTCTGGTGTAGGTTCTTTCAATGTTTTGACATTGTGAGAGACATTAACTTGATCATCCTGGTTAGGATCCGTCCCCTTATTGTTGGATGGTGTGGGTATGTTGAGTGTGCTAGCCACCATATCTGTAATTTTAAGGTGTGTTCTTCTCGCTTCCTCTCCATTTTGGTCATCAGATGTAGCGGTAGGAGGAACCTGACCTGAGACAAGGTCTTTGGGTCTTTTTGCATGCAACATTTAAGGTTCATTCACTAATAATCCTTCTGGTGTCATCATTCATAGTGGAGCTATTTCAAGCACTTCATTAGGGTTTGAATCAACATCATTGTCAGTCATCCTTTTGGTTGAGGTTGGTTTAGAATGCTGCGACATTTTTAGGGACGTTGATTGAGGAAGATGAGATTTTCTGTGTTTGTTGAAGACGGTATGGAAGCTGAATAGTTTGTGATGGCACCAAGAGTAGAGGGGTTGTATCGTATAAGGGGTAATGGGGTACGATTTCCCAATATGAGGGAACTTACCTTTTTTATTTATCATTAAATGATTTAATTTCAAAATGTAGTTCCCTATTACTTTTAATTGCTATAACTCATCATTACTGGAGGACCTCAATTTTAGTAGAGAATTTTTAAATTGAGACTCCTTGACACTTCTTGAACCCAAGTCATCACTATTTAGGACATAATCACCAGGTTTAGCACAACCCTCTTGCCATTTACACAAGTTACCCCAAAGCATGTCTCCCTTGAACTCATCAGAGCTTGTTTGGATGGTACTCTTGATGTCACAGAACAAGGTCATGACATCTGGAGTGACATTGCTTTCTTTGTGCAGGGCAACTTCCATGGACTCCATCAGGTTCCAATATAGCCTATCTAGCTTTCCCCGATGACCAGTCTTTGTGTATCCCTTCTTGGATTGCTTCCCTACATGACGTTTCTTACATCTTGTTCTTCTTTCTAAAGCATACTTTGAAGATCCACTTGCTGATGTGTTGGACCTAGTCCTTTCTATCTTTAGAGGTTGTCTTCCTTTCTCCAGCCATAGTTGGTCCTTATTTTCCTTATTGATCAATCCAGTTATGTTACTTCTGGGCTCCCATAGGTAACAATTATTCTTGGATCTAGATCCCCTCATTTCTTCCTCACCTTCTTCATTGACAACCATACACTTATCCTTTGAAAAGTGGACTTTTAAACTTTGATCGTATAGTTGACTTATGCTTATTAGGTTAACAGTCAGTCCTTTAACCAGTAGGACATCCTTCAATTTTGGAGCTTTAAGACTGTCAAGTTGTCCTACACCTGTGATTTTTCCTCTAGCTCCATCACCAAAGGTTACATGACTGGATGAATGAGGGTTGAGTTTTATCAAGTGATCCTCAATTCCAGTCATATGTCTGGAGCAGCCACTGTCAAAGTACCAATCCTCTTGGGTTGGAATCCATAGAGAAGTGTGCACTACTAAGGCCATATTCTTGGTAACCCAATGTCTTTGCTTGGTAGGGGCACCCTTCTTAGATTTTGCTTGATGCTGCCTTTTGACATGAGCTCTCTGTTTAGATTTCCCTTGATGAGGATGACTAGGAAATCCATGCAGCCAGAAACACAAAGATTTGATATGACCAAGTTTTCCACAATGATAACATCTATACCCTTGGAATCTACTTTTGACTTGATTCCAGTTTCTGTTAGTTGGATGTTGTGACATTGGATGTAACATCCTCTTTACCTTCTGATTCTCAGGTTTCATTTTCTTGAGTTTCAAAGCACAATTTTGTCTATCAACAAATCCCAGTCCAGACCTATTTCCTGAACTTTGACCACTCTGCAGGATTTCTTATAGGCTGTCAGTCCCACGGTTTAACATCCTTATGGATTTTGCCATCTGCTTCATTTTGGATTCCAACAAGTTGACCTCACTTTTGAGTGAGTCTATTGTTGCTAGCTGCTCTATCTTCTCATCCTCTAATTCCATTATACACTTCTTCTGGTGTTCTCCTTGCTGATACAAGTCAGTGCTTCTGATGCAAAACTTCTTATATGATTTAGCAAGTTCATCATAAGTTAATTCATCCTCACTTGAATCACCATCAGATATGCATACACTGTTTAGAATAGTTACATATTTGGAAGATTCTCCTTCTGATCCACTTTTTGAATCTTCATCAGACAATGTGACAGTTAGTCCTCTTCCCTTCTTTTTAAGGTATGTAGGACATTCCTTTCTGATGTCTCCATATCCCTCACACTCATGGCATTGAGCTCCTTTGCGTTGGTTAGAATTCTCCTCAGAGTTACTCTTTCTGCTGCTTTCAGAAGAGGTGTTCTTGGCATAGGGCTTTGACTTATGAGCTATCCTTTTGATCAGTTTATTGAATTTTCTTCCAAGAAAAGGCTATTGCTTCTGAAAAATTCTCCTCTTTTACCTTACCCTCTTCTTCAGAATCCTGAACAGTGTTTGAGACAAGAACTATGCTTTTGTTCTTTTTCTCTACAGTTTGTTCTTTTCCATTCCCCTTCAGGAATTAACACAGCTACTCCATCCTTTCCAGTCTTCACAGGATGTTCCCAGCCAGAGTTTGCAGCTCTCCAAGCCTTGTTGTCTAAGGATTTTAGGAATGCAATCATCCTAGGTTTCCAATAGTCATAATTAGAGCCATCCAGAATTGGAGGTCTGTTAGTGAATCCTATATCTTTATCCATAGTACCAGAATTTATTTCCCTAAATCTCACCCAAAATAAACAGGCAGGGTGCCTGCTCTGGTGCCAATTGAAATTCTGGCAAGCACACGATGGATGTTACTACCAAAGTTATAACATCCACTGTGACATTGACTACGATATAACTATCTAAGCTGTAAGTAAAATCAGTAAATAACACAACAATTGTTCACCCAGTTCAGTGTCAACAACACCTACATCCGGGGAAATTCACTATCAGCAGTATTAATTCAGATTCAAACACACCAGTTTGCACTCCTCACTTAAGACCCACCCAATGACACTTCTGCCTAGAGACACTCTAGACCTGAGTATATCCACTCACTCCCCCTAAATCACACCACAATGATATCAGTACATAATTACAAAACAGTTATGGAGACTCACTCCAAAACACCTTGATCTTGCTTCACAGTTTTGATTAAGTGACACACACTCTTGCTTAAGAGCTTTGAGTGACACAACAACTTAGAAACTACCTAACCAATGCAGCATACAGTTGCTTGGTGAACAAGTATTCCTAAGACACAATACACGCGTGAAGAACACACTTTCTTCACTCACAATACTCACGTGAAGAACAACCTTCTTCACTCACAAGGACTATGTAATATGCACTCTTTTCTTCAGTCAAAAATCCTTACTGCTAGGATTGCTCCTTCTGATATATATATAGAGCAGTCATCCCTTTTGGGCCTTGATACACACAGTTAGGTTTAATTATAACAAACCCTATTCTTTAATCATCTGCACGCTTGCCTTTTACTTCAGGAGCATTTGTTTCGCTTTAGGGCTTCTCAAATGTCTCCTGTCTTCCAGGTTGAGCTCCTGATTTGTTTCATGATTTCTAGATACCAGAAAAACTAACCTTCCCTCTGGATGTCATACGGTCAGTGTCATGACATTCTGTATGACATTCAGCTTAACTTATAGTTAACTTACCTTGCACATACATCATTATGTATGTCTTAACATTCAGTATGACATACATGCAAACTCTAATGTTTTTCCACAAAATGCAGCCAATCAAGAGCACTTACAATAAACCTGCACACCGTTCTCCCACAAAATCTTTAAGTCTTCGATTAAAGGTGTCTAGTATACGTCTATGTCATTCCTTGGTTATTTAGTCCCCGAAATTAACATAGATAACATCATGTACTTAAGCTTCCTGCATAGCCATGAAGGTATGTTATAAATCATAACAATCACATGCCATGTGGAATGTGAGATACTTTACAGACCAAGTGGGTTCATTCCATCAATAAATAATGCTAACTAAAGGTTTCTCGCTTCTTCTCCAAAATTAGGATAATCATTCTCAATTTTCATCCACTATGGTGAATCTGCCGGATGTCGAAAGTTTCCATCTATAATTCTTTCATTTGCATGCCAAGTCATGTATTTTGCACCAGTTTAACTACGAAACATGCGTCTAAATCTCGGAATTATTGGAAAACACCATAAAACTTTTACTGGAGACAATTTCTTCTTATATTGAGAGATACCACATTTAGGGCACTCAGTCAAGAATGCATATTCATTTCGAAACAAGATGCAATCATTTGGATAAGCATGTATCTTAACATAGCTAATTCCAATATAGCACAACATTTTTTTGGCCTCATAGGTTCGATTAGGAAGAACATTATCATCTAGAAGCATCACTTTTATAAGTGATTATAACTCTGTAAAACTTTTATCTGACCATCCATTACCCTCCTTTAATTTGTACAACTTTAATACCGCAGGAAATCTTATGAATTTAGTGCAACCTTCATACAACTGTTTCTCTGCATCACTTACCAACCTCTTAAACATTTTGGGAAAATCCTAAAGATCTTCTTCAAGTGCTTCTGCAATCTCTTCGACTCGATCACAGACGTATGTATATGTGCCATTGTCCTTTGAAGCATAGGTCCTATTATCCCCCGGTTCAACATTCTTGTTACGTATCTCACCATGCAATATCCAACATTGAAAATTCTTGCAAGCACACGATGGATGTTATTACCAAGGTTATAACATCCACTGTGACATCTGCTACTTAACAGCTAATACTCAGTAATAATAAAAGTAGTAAATAATACAACAATTGTTTACCCAGTTCAGTGTCAACAACACTTACATCTGGGGGCTATCAAGCCAGGGAGGAAATTCACTATCAGTAGAATCAATTCAGAGTTAAACCTCCAGTTTACATTCCTCGCTTAATCCCTACCCAATGACACTTCAACTTAGAGACACTCTAGACCTGAGTATACCCACTCATTCCCCCTCAATCACATAACAGTGATATCAAACAATTAAAGAAAATAATATGAAGAGACACTTCATACACACCTTGATCTTTCTTCACAACTTTGATCAAGGAACTCACACACTTTTGCTTCACAGCTTTGAGTGAGACACAACCTAGAATCTACCTATCCAATGCAAATCATGCACCAGACAATTGCTTGGAGTACAAGTATTCCTAGACAGAATTCACACGTGAAGACTAGCAATCTTCACTTACAAGGACTCTGCAATCTGCACTCTTTCTTCTTCTGTTCTCAAGTGCTGCTGTTCAGGATTGCATCTTCTGGTCTTTATAGCAGCTATCAGTTCTTTTGGGCCTTGGTGCATTAATTAGGTTTTATCCATATCAAAACCTATTCTCAAAGAGTTGCACACTTGCCACTTAATTCAGGGATCTTCTAGTACGCTTAGGGCTTCTAGAAAGTCTCCTGATATCCAGCTTGAGCATTTATTCTGTTTCCTAGTTTATAGATACCAGAAAAACAACCTTGCCCGCTGGATGTCATACGTTCAATGTTATGACATTCTGTATGATATTCAGCTTAACTTATAGTTAACTTACCCTGCATACACATCATTAAGTATGTCCTAACAATCAATATGACATACATGCACACTCTAAAGTTTTGCCACAAAATGCAACCAACCAAGAGCACTTACAAACTCCCCCTTTGGCAAATTTTTGGCTAAAACAACCTGTTAACATATCAGAGTTTACACACAACAGAAGACTTATGATGTGTCCTGTCATGCAGCTAGTTCCTAGCTCAAGCCACTCAAAGTCCTCACTGTTAGCTCTCACTGTTAGCTCATTCTGTTAATCATCTGGTAGTTATCACTACAGATGTCACATCTCTATGAGTAACACTCTGGTGTTCTCCCCCTCAACTGATCAGATCAGTTTAGCACACAACCTGCTCATCACCATCATTCTGCAGTCACAGAAACAAGCATCCATCCTGTGGATGTCCAGACATTCAGAATGACCTTCTGAAGTCACACACACCTATGCTACTCCTCCTGAAGAGTTGCACAAGACTTTCTGCTCATATTCATCCAGTCTGCTCTGGATGTTATGACTTTCAGGATAACATCCTGAAGTAAACACACAAGGTTTATCTCAAAGAGAGGGAAAGGAAACGATAGGAAAAAACCTAACGAAAAAGGGTAAGACAAGGTCATCACAACCATGTCTGGATTCGGGAGTCGGTTACGCAAGGGGAAGGTATTAGCACCCCTCACGTCCGTCGTACTCGATGGGATCCACGCTTGTATTGTCTATCTAAAAAGGATAATCAATCTATCTAGCTAAAGGTCAAGGGACAAAATAAAAAGAAAAGAGAAGTGACTCGGCAGAGCATCGCCCCTCTGTGCCTACGTACTCCCTCGTGCAATGGGAAAGTCAGAGTCAACGTAGTTCGGCTAACTACGGGTGAAGGGGGAAGGTTGCTCACCAAGACATCGCGTCTTGTACCTACATACTTTCATACGGTATGAAAGATCAGAGCAAACGTAGTTCGGGCTAAAAATAAAACCGGTTTGGTTCAAAAGTTTTTTAGGCCCGAGTAGGGTTAACAATCAGTTCTAGCAGTTGGTGTATGCAGCTCGGGCATGGGAGACTTAGGCGTTATCGTTTACGATAGAACTAAGAGTTAACAATACTCTTTTTTCTGAAAAGATTTTCTGATTAAGATCCCGAAGGTTGAAAAACGTTTGAAGTGTTTTTTTGTTTTTTAAGAGAAGAAGTGTTTTGGGTTTGATTTGTAACTCATGTCGCACTAGAGACTATGACCTAAGAGCGAATGTGTCGTATATCACCCAAAGGGTGTACACTAAACACTCTAGGTCATTGAGAGGAAGCCCCCCAGTCACCATTTCTCAAGTAGCTTAAGGCTCGTAGCGTACAACACTTGTCATTTTTTATTAAGTGTTTTATGAATGTTTGAAGATGAGAAGAGAAGAAAGGACACTAATGGGAGACTAATCAATCCTAAAAGTTATCATGCAAAGTGGACTTAAATTTGGGATTCAAAAGGGAACTACCTAATGTTATCATGAATGGTTAGACACCTAATGTCTATCATAACCTCAAGAGGTTAGAGAACTTATGGGGAACATGGCAAAGAAAAGAAGAAGAAGAATAAGAAAGAACATGAAAAATGCAAAGATGCAAACATAGGATGCACACATAGAATGAAAGTGGGAGGAAAATAGTTTGGTACAGTAGCCCCCACAAGCTCATCTCAACCAAGCATGCACATATGGAATGAAACAAATAAGAAAGGAGAAGAAGAAGTGCACAAGAGGCAACTACACAAAAGGGTGCAAACAAATCACATGTGGAAACATTAAGTGGAAGCAACAAAGGAAACACACAAATGAACAAGCAATGAACATAATTTTGACCTAAAAATGAGCATACAACAAGCTCAACATGTCTATTATATGAAACAAGAGGAGTTGAGAGCTTAATGGATCCACCAAGGTCATTTCCAACTCAAACTACGTCATGCACTTGTATGAACCTCCCTTGGAGGTAACTTGACTTTCAAGTTACCTCAAAATTAGGAAAATGGTTCAAAAATGATCAAATAAAATGCAAAAGGTACCCAAACATGTTAGCAAACAGAGGCCAAGAGATCACAATCAAAATCAATTCACAACACCACCAAAGAAATTGATTCACAAGGGTGTTCCATTATGAATGAGGATTGTCAAGGGTCAAATGAAATGCACCAAAAGTCAACCAATAGGGGAAAAATGGTCCTCAAAAATTGATCAACTCATCATCGATATGAGGATCAATTTTCAGTCATTGGATGAAAAAGGAAATGCTAAAAAAAAAATCAAGAACAAACCATGTCAAGAAATAAGTCCAATAAAACACTTCCAATGATTAATTCCATTTTTAATTGAAAATAAAACCAAAAAATAAAATAAAAATTTCCTAAAAATATAAGACATCCTAAAATGTCTAAAACATATTTTTCTTGAATTTTACCAAGCTTGGAAGCATTTTAAATGGAAATAAATCAAAACAGATTCAAAACAAAAATGAAAAGAAAATGAAACAAAATAAAATAAAAACATGGTGCAAAAAGCAATGAGAAAGTGTGTAAATCCAATTGGGCCAGCTCAGGGGGGGTTCCAATAGCAGTTAAAAGCTCAGGTCCAAACCATAACATTGGACTCATAATGATTGGATGTGGTTAGGTCAAGGCGCGCGTATAGTGGAACGCATTAATGGCCATAGGATCAAGCAGTCAACAAATCAGAGGACAAAGGAGAGCACACGTGGTTCAGGCCTACAAATTAAGTGAAACGTAACACTTAAGGAGATTGTGTGTGGTATGGTCAAAGAGTGTACACGGTGCGTTTTAATCTGGCACGTAGAATGGAAAGTAAGCAGATCAAACGAATAAAACATGCACACGTGGTCATCTTCATCATTTAAATATGGAAAATGGAGGGAACCACACCAGACGGTCGGAAACACTGTTCCGGTCGTCTTCTCCGACGAAGCTCCGACAAGGCCATGTCCAAACTCAACCAAAACTTACAAAATTTAGGTAAAAAAATATCTACAACTCACATAGAATCCAAATATGCATTTAGTTTTCAGTTTTAGTCCACAAATAAGCCAGATCGAAAGCAACAAGTTGGAAGCTCAAATCACAAAATGTGACGAGCAGCAACAAGTATGAACCAGAAATTATCTACATAGCTCAAGGATAAAATACATACCAAAATGGCATTCAATAAAATCACAAACAGCGAGCAAGTTTGAATTGAAGGTTACCCAGTGGAGAGCTTCCACTGAGCCTTCAAACCTTGATGAAATTTGCTGGAAATAAACCAGAATCACTCCATAATCTTCACTGAAGCTATTTGAATGCTTAATTTGGCTTGAAAATGATTGAATATGGGAAATCGTATTTCACTTTTCTTGAGCTCTTTCCAAGTGTGTTCTCTGCCAATTCTTCACCAAAACACCTTCTGAGGCATTGTGAATGATCAAGGGATTATATGTGATGGATCCTGATGGAAAGGAAGCCCAATTCCAGCCTACATAGCCCAATTGCAAATTCAAATTTTCTATTGATGGAAGCTTCCAAATGTGCACAAAAATGCAGCTGCCAAGCATGAAAATGCCCTCATTTAGCTCACTGAGATCCAATATTAATCAGATGGATAGGATTCAAGCCTTGAATTGATCAAATGGTTGAGATTGCATTATCAAAATTTCACTTGAAATGGCATTTGGAAAGCACATGAAAATGGTACCAAAACTTCAATCCAATGCTTGCATCTTGTTTAGTACATTCTTGTCACTCAAAAAATGCATAAACATGCCTTGAAATGGTTAGAAATGAATTAATTCCATTTTGTGATTTTAAACTTTCTTCATGAAAAAGTTACACATCAATTCTCCAATCCAAGCCAAATCCATGACCCCTTGATGTTTGGTTGGGCAAATGACCCCATTTGTAGAAAGTTTCATGTTGGAAAGATTTCCATTTGAAGTATGCAAAATGGTGAAATGGACCTATAATGAAAATGACCTGTAATCTTACTTTCCCAAAATACCCCTGACTTGCCAGCATCATAACTTAAGTTCTAGAAATCATATGAATGACTTCTAGTACTCAAAAGAAAGCTAAGAACATGATCTACAAGTTTCATGTGGGTTTAAGATGAGATGAGACTTGTATCTTGAGATAGATGGTCTTGAATTTGGGCACTAAATAGGGGATTTTACACTAAGAACCCTAATTTAGTTACTTCTCACACTCTTGATTCTTGATGAATTGATCTTGAAATGATATATTAGACATCTCAACACAACATCCCATGACCATTGAGACTTCGAATTGAGTTTTAATCTCCTTCAATTTCACAATTGACTGAGGATTAGCCAGATGAAAACCCTAGATGCAATATCTTTGACTGTGGCCTCTTCCACATGACACAACAACTTGAACAAGCTCCAACATGGCTCTCAAAGCCTTCAATGAGCTTTCTCAAAACCCCATATCCATAATTATGAGTTCACAATCCTCTGATGACCTTCAATTGGTCTCCAAGTTAGGAGATATTCCACATACATCCATCAACTCTTTCACTAGACTTTGACCACTTCCTGATGACTTGATGACCATCCATGCTTGAGTAAAAACCCCTTTCTTAGGCTCAACACTCCTGGTAACCTCCTCTTTATAGTCACACCTCTTGATCTCCTTCAAAATGAAAAATGCTATGCAATGCAGATGCTAAAACAACGCAAAGAAACAAAAGCCGGCTAAAAAGGTTGTACAAATTTTGGGGTGCAACAGCTTGTTGCACCCCAAATTTTGACCCCTTAGATCCTCATCATCATAATAGGATCATATTCACTTGATTAACTAACCTTAACCCATTTCAAGTTTATCTTTGTCAAGATGCTGATGAATCGGGGTTCCGTACCGTCAAAAGTCGAGGCTTCGATGGTTTGATCAATCAGTGTTTTGGATTGATTCAACTATAAACAATATTAAGGATACTGCATTGGGTCAAATATGAATCCAATTTGAGGTTGTCACCCAGGAATCGAGAACAGTGCAGTTCAAGATACCCGATTAGGGTTTTCGATCACGAAAAGTCAACTGTAGTTTGACTTTTGATTTAAAAAGTGTTCCAATGGTGGGATCATGGTCCATGAAGTTCCTATGGCTTAGTAAAGTCTATTAAAAGAGTTTCAAGGCCTCAAAATACCCAGAGCATCAACAGTTGACTTGGTAGTCACCGATTGATCGTACGGTTGACCGAAAAGTCAACTCTTCAACCATAAGGATTTTGACTTCAAGATGTGAATCAAAAATGTTCCTTATGTCATATTACACCTTCCCATAAAATTTCATGACAATTGGATAAAGGGTTAGGAAGTAATTGCAAAAATCGGGAATTAGGGTTTTGTAAAGGGCAAGACCATAACTCCTCAACCACACATCCAATTGAGTTGGTTCAAAGCTCATTGGAAAGCTCTTGACAATTCCTACAAAAGTCCCAAAGTGGTCCATGATCAAAAAATGCATAGATTTGGAGTTATGACCAAATTCATTTCAAGAAGGGAAATAACTTATAAATTTTTTAAGTTATTTGGCCTTTTAAGTATGTTTTTTCAGCAACTTGGAGGGGTTTTTCAACCTAGTTCCATATATAATTTGTAAATCTCAAAAACATGAAAGTTGTAGAGCTACTTGAGGGATTTCTAAAATGTGGTAGAACTCCTCAATAGCATTTGTGAGCTGAGAGTTATGGATCATGGAAGTTGGGGCTGCCACACTTGAAGTCACCACTTCAACTTTTTCCAAATTTCAAAATTCAACAACTTGAGCCACCCTCATCCATTGGATCATGTTTTATTCTGATAGTGTGAAGCTTAGATGAAGAAAAAACCAGAATAAGAGAAGGATTTATGGGCTTGACAACTTGGAGCAAGTTGCTAATATTATAATCATTTAAAGGAGGAAGAAAGAGAAACTTTTTCAAAGAGTTGTGTAGCTGCAGTCCCCTACTCTCATAGCTTCACTTCATTCATCTCATCCCTCCCATCTCACTTAATATTTTGCTCAACATATTCCCAAGAGACTGATGTATGGAGCTGCCACAAGAATTTGGCAAGATTTCTTCAAAATCTCCCTCCAAGAAGCCAAAATCCAAATATGCCCTCACCTTCATTTTCCATATAAATAAAGACCTTTCTATATGTTACAAACCAAACCAGAGCTATCAAGAACATATAGAAACTCATAGCTCTCCCATTCCTTTCCTTGCTTGAAAGTGCTTAAGTTCTCAAAATCACAAAAATCACCATTTTCTACTTTTCATGCTAGTTCTTGTTCCAAACATCAAAACACTTCAAAGACCATCTATACACCCTTAAAATGGCCATTTGAAACTGTTCCCACCATTACTTTCATCAAAAAACTCATAAATCTAAAAGTCAACCTTCATACCTTCATATTTTGACTTTTATGCACTTTGGAAGCCAAGTCTCTACTTAAGGCCTTTCCTACTACTTCAACATTCCCAACACCTCATATATATCTTGTTTCAACTGTCCAAAGGCTCAAAAACCAACTGGGAGGTTCATTACTCAAACTGTCCTAAAGCGTTGCATATTGCTTCAAGAGGAAGAAAACTCCAAATCTGTGCCAAAGAAGAAGATCTTTGGGTTTCTTTGCTTTCTAGCTTGCTCAAGAAGGTCTAAAAGAGGTATGTAATGCTCAACCTCCTCATTATACATACATTGTCATGTTTTGCAATTTTGATGTTCTTGTTGTGAAAACCATAGTCATGCTGTCCCAAAATTGCTCTTTGTCAAGAGCTTGTGTTTTATTCTATGATTTTACTTTTGTTAAAGTATATTGTTCATGAGTGATGAGTTGATAATATTCTGTCAAAAATGAACTTTGTATGATGTCTACAACTATTTTGAGGAATTTGTCTACAAGAATAGCTTTAGAGATCTTAACATGAAATGTTGTTGTGCTTGCTATAAATCTATCAGCCCTTGTTTATTTGTGATGTTTGAATTGCTTGTTATCTATTTCATGAGGTTCCCCTGCCCCTAGGTCATGTATGAATCTAGATTGGCTTTTGTTTCACAGTTGTGATGCTTGTTTCATTTGCTACACCATTTTCATGAGTTTTGTGCCAAAATGTTATGTGCCTACAATGTTTCATCTTATTTGTTTGAACTGTTGATTGGTTATGGTTTGGTTTTGCTTGTCTCATTTGAAACTTATTGAAATTGTTAAAAACATGAGGATTAGCTATTAGGACCTGCTGTGAGGTATTGTTTGTTTTGCTGTCAAATACTTACAACAACATATCAGTTCTTGTTTTGAGTAGTTTGTGTTTGATCTTTAAGTGTGAAAGCATCAGTTAACACATTTAGAGGTTGTGTGTGGTATTTGCATGATCCAACTGGCCCTGCATTTTCAAGACAGCTGTCCACTTCCAAATTTGCATTTTCAAAGCTTCATGTTACCAGCAAATATGCCCTTTTCTGTTTCAACTTGTTTCTGTCTGATCCATGAGCCTAGAATCATCATTCTACATGTTTTTTAAGTTTGTGTGTGATACATAAATATCTCAAATTGCCATGACATATTCTACTGCATTTGAACTTTGGCAGCCTTGCACATTTATTGTTACAATTACAACCAGTATGCCTTGTTCTGTTTGGTGTTGATTTGAACTGAATTTTGGGCATGAGATCATCCTTTAACATATATGTGGTGTGTGTGTGTCATTATTTTAGCATGAATCTCATTACTTGGAAAATCCCATGTTGTACCATCAAGTTGTTTCAAGATAGTTGTTTTTTTTGCATAAGCATCAACACATCAAATTCTGTTCTGTTTGAAAGGTGCCTGACTTTTGAGTTTGATTTCATCTATCTTCATGTTTGTAATGTGTGTGTAGTGATTGTATGATCTATTCTCACCTGTTTTATCTTTTCACTTTCAAAAATGCATTTTCAATATCCATTCAAGCCAAATATGCCATGAACCATACCAAATTCTGCCTTGATTGCAATATACCTGAACTTTGAGTTTGAACTCATTTATTTTCATGTTTATGATGTTTATGTGTTAATTTCATGACATAAGACCACTCACTATTGGCTAAACCAGCTTGTATCCTCACTCTGCTGTCAAACAGTTTTGAAAAATCACAATCACACACAATAGGCCCTTTTGTGTTTGAAGCCTTTTTGGTTGATGTATGAACATGAATTCATCTGTTATCATGTTTGTGATATGTATGTATTGTTTGTATAACTTGCTACCTGGTTTTGACCTTTCATTTCACATGCCTCATCATCTTGCTGCCAATAGTTTTTCTTTTGCAAACCACAGCTGCATACACCATACACTCCTTTTGTTTGAGTTTGTTTTAAGTTATTTCATGAGCATTAGACCTTTAGATAACATGGTTAGGGTTTGTACGTGTATGAACCATACCTCATTGTGAATGCTGTGCCAATTTGTGCCTTCCTGTCATGACAACATGCTTACCATGTATACCACACTTGTCCTTGTGAACCAATTTTTGTTGTGTGCATTTGGTATTCAATCTTAAGTTGTAAAATCATCCATGAATACATTTGAAACTTGTGTGTGGTGTTTATTTGGTCTAAAGTTGTTCCAATCATGTCATGTTTTCAATTATGCATTTCATTTGTAAATGAGCAACTAGCATATCATTTCCATTGCTATCTGGTTTGTGACTGGTCTTGAAGTGTAGAAACACTTGTTAACATGTCTGTAGTTTGTGTGTAATGCTTGTTTAACCTGAATGTGCTTAATTCTTGACATAGCTTCCAAAATGCATTTTTCATTTTCACATAGCATGTTGATGACATTTCTGTTTGGTTTATGATCTTGGCATTTTGATTGTTATCATCTTGTTACTCATTGCATTTTAAGTAGTTTACGGTGAGATTTCATTGTTTGATTTGATCAAGTGTGAGTTTCATCCATGTTTGGCCTTTTGTTTGAATTCTGGACAGCAGGGCCACTTTGCCTTGGCCTGCTGCTTTTTGGCTGTTTTGATCAGCCTGAATCCCATAAAATATCACATTTGGGACCAACCATGTTTGGTGTATGTTGTAACTGTTGTCTGTTTAGATTTTAACCACTTGGTTTTTGCCTTAAAGTCTTTTGATTTTGTTGTTTGAGAACACATGTTTCACCATTCTTGCAATTCACTAGCCAATATGTTGCCATTTCTGTATCATACTACCTTCTTCTGCCTGAGCCATTCTTGATTGATTTATAAGCATTAAGAGCATCAATAAACATGTTTAGAACTTGTAGGCCATGTGTGTATGAATTGAACACTTTCCATCTGCACCTTGACAACTTGCTCAACCTTCATGCTATGTTTGCAACCATTGAACCAATTTCAATTATGTTGATTTGTGACTGAGCCCTAAGTGTGCAATCTATCTGTTAACATGTTTATAACTTGTGTACAATATTTGTTTGTTGTGAATGTACTCAGAATATGCTTTGTTTTCCATTATGCAACCAAATAACCAAATTGCATTTACATTCGTGTTTGTGATTAGAGGCATCATTTCACAAAATGGTTGTTACCATCATCATCCTTATTTAAAAACAATCATGTTAGGCTTTAATTTTGTTAATTTTGGTTTTGATTTGATCTAGTTTGAAACCTTCACGCCTTTGGTATGATTGTTTGTATTTTGGCCCAGAATTTCAATCTTAGATAGACTTATCTTTTTTTAGGGTGGCTAAATACACGGATGTATTGCCACCCCAGTGGTTGTAACATGCGCTCTTAATACCTCTTGTTCCCTTGTGTCCTGTGTTTGATCCCTGAGTGGGACACTTTTTGATGTTTTATTTTTGCTGCTCATGCTTTATTATGTTTTTCTTCATTTCCATTTGTATAACACACGCGTGTAGTGGCTGAGTGGCATTATTTTGAGCTTGTGAGCAATAGGGCGTGAGTTCAACTATTGTCTTGACCATTCCTTCATTTTTATCACTTGTTTGTTTTTATTTTCTTCACCATAAAATTCAATGATTCATAACTTTTGCATGCTTTGTTATTTTTAATCCGTTCTTTTTGCAAATTGTTCATTTTAATGTCTAATTTCATTTAATGGAATAAAATTTCAAATTGCTTGTATTTACAGTGCCGTTTTCCTACTTGTAAGTTGATTCCCTTTAAGGTTGTTACCTTGCATCTTGATGAATTTCTTTTATACCATGCTTAATGTATCTTGTAAGATCTGTTCATGATTGATTCCCTTGTGTTGGTTAACATGTTAAGACTTTGTATTCTGTTGGTTGTTGCCATGAACTCATACATTTTCTTCCTAACTTTGAGCTTGAACTGTTGTAACATTTCCTGCATGTATGTTTGTATTTGATTGTTATCAATACATGATTTTGTTTGGTATGATGTCGTCACATTTGATATACTTTGAACTTATAATATGATCCTCTTAAGTTGTGACTTATTTGTATGATTGTTGTTTTCATATTTGTTAATATGTCTCTCTTGGGTTGTTACCTTCATCTTTGTTAAGATATATGACCTTTGGTTGTAATCATTTGTATCAATTTAATCCTTGCTTATTATGATATGCATGCTTGCTTGGTTGAAACCATATTCCTTGTATTCATCATGCTTATATGTTTATTGCTTTGTTAAGTATTTCTCCCCCAAGTGATGGAACTATTTAGTTCTCATCCAAGTTGCCTCCTCTCTCTCCTTCCAAAGGAAAAGTCTCTCCATTGACCCTTGTGTCATGGATAGTTCAATACCCGCTCCCTTGACTTTGTGAAGTCATCTTGAACCTTAGTATAAGCCATTAGACTTTGCTCTAAGTCTAAAAGACCCACCTTTGTTAGGAGTGCTCTTTCAATTAGAACTTAGGATAGAGTTTGTTAACTCTATGTAAGAATCATGGAAATGGTTACTTACTTCCCTTTCTTGAGTGTTCAATGCAGATTTAGAGAGTTTCCTTAAACTCTACACAAGCATTGTAATGTTTGTTCCCCTTTGAACCTTGATCATAATCAAGTGTTCTTCAACCCTAGTGAGGTGAACTACGATTGCTCTGATTTTATCCTAGTTAGGATACGTAGGCAGAGGACGCGATGTCTTTGGGAGCAAACTTAGAAGCTATCTTTAGGTCTTAACCTACACCTTTTACCCAATCCCATCCATAGCAAACATTTAGCAAACTTAGCATACAAACAAACAAAAGGTTCCTGTAGAGTACTACAGATGTTTAAGATGTGAAATACCTACCCTATGCATAACCAACCCCCGATCCCCGAATCTCTTAGCGTTGTTGTCACATCGCGCAAAAGGTTCTTTCTCTCTTTAGACCTTTCCTTTGGATAAATTAAAGTTCGGTTGTGAATTTAAAAATTAAGATTCAAGTTAATCAATAGCTTGGTATCACGATTCTCACTGCAATACAGCTGCCCCTATTCAAACGACTTGGACCTAAATGGATGAAAAGTGAACGAATTTCAAACAATCAAGGTAAAAGACGATTGAATACCAAAGAACCCAGAAATTTTCCAACCGCAGAAATAAACTGCAACACTCTTATTGGGGAACAAATATCCAGAAAAAACTAAATGCAGACAGTTGCAACGACAACCAGCTGACTGATCATCTGATAAACAACACCTGACATCGTCGCCAGTCATCTGTGTAATGCCACAGACATCAAAACCAAAGGCTAGATCAACACGCAGTTGGTAACTTCACCTCAGGAAGAGAATAATACTCACATCGTCTAAGGAAAGACGGGAAGACACCAAATACTCACATCGTCTAAAATTAGACGGAAAGACAAACAATATCCAACGTTCACATTGTCTAAGGATAAACAGAAAGAAAAAAAAATACTCACATCGTCTAATAGTAGACGAAAATACTCCAATGAAAGGTTCACATTGTCTAAGGATAGACATAAAGAAATATCAATACTCACATCGTCTAATGGTAGATGGAAAGACACCAAATACTCACATCGTCTAAAAGTAGATGGAAAGACATCCAAATACTCACATCATCTAAAAATAGATGGAAAGACATCCAAAACAACACTTCAAAACCATTCACCAAATTGCAGAATTATTTCGTCCATAAGAGTTGATGGAACGAAAATATCTTCAAAGGGCCACATCATCAATAGGAATTGACAGAAAGAAAACCATCTTCAAAGAGCCATGTCGTCAATAGGAATTGCCAACAAGGGAAACCAAGCATTCTTCAAAGAGTCACAGCGTCAATAGGAATTGACAGCATGAAAACCCTCCTAAAACGCCATCTCATCCAATAAACGGAAAGAAAACCACATCCGAAACTCACGTCGTCCAAGGATAGACGGAGAGAAAACCTGCTAGGGAAACACGTCGTCAATAGGAATTGGCGGAAAGAAAATCTGCTCGGAGAAACACATCGTCAATAGGGATTGACAGAAAGAAAAACTGTCGGCATCAGAGGACGGATGGACAAAGGAACTCTGCTTGGGGATGTCATCATCAGAGGACTGATGGACAAAGCATAACCGACAGATGATCTGAAACCCAAGTAAACCAATGAGCTGTCTGAACAAAGCTGCTGGGTAAATGCCCCTGTATCGATTGAAGAGTGATTAAAGTTACCACAGAAAGCTGACAGAAATTGGCTTATGCTTCGCATGCATATGCGTATGTTTGAATAAGGCGTAATGCTCCATACGAAATATAAATGCTACGCATTTGAGGATGAAATACAATGATGATGCAAATATGATAACTATATGCAAAGATGCAAATGTAGGCTCGGGCTGCCGGGGAAAGCTGGATACAATAGAACATTCCAGCAAAATAAATGCTGGAAAGGTGAAGCCAACTCCGCTGGGGATAACCAAATGTGCCAAGTATGATCGGACTCTACTGGGGATAGCTTACACGTACCAATGATGATTGGGCTTTTGCTGGAGAAAACAGACGAAGTCTTCCTGCGTACCAATGAAAATTGGATTTGGGATGATGCACCAATACGGATTGGGCTTCCTGACGATAGCCAAGAGAAATTGTACTTTAGGAATATGATCTGTAAAGGGTCAGGTACGACTGACGCTGGAAAATATCCTGTCTGAATTCAAAGGTTTTGGCTGAAGGGTCAAGGGATAGTAACATGACTTCCCGACATTCGTCTTGCGCTTGAAGGTTGATCAAACCTGCTTGAATAGCTCTGAGGATATGGAGAGGAACAATTCCTTCGCTTACAATTTTGCCCCAGCTCGTGGGACCTCTATGGGGATATTCCTTGAAAGGAAATCTGAAATCTCTGTACCCCGACGACTTGATATGCACTGCCTAAACACTTTGAACCTCCAAGAAGTGCTTCACATTAATTGCCTCACGGATAAGAATAACTTATGTGCTCTTAGGGTGGTGTACCCCAGTCTTACAATGACTTTGTTCCTGATTGGCTGATCTGTGGGGAAAGTGTTTCTTGGCTGCGAGAGATTCACCGAATCTCGACTTGACTGCTTCAGATTAATTGACTTCCGGATGGCTGACCCCCATGATATTTGATATAACTTGCCCCAATTCGACGAAGTATTCAGGCATTCTACATTCTATCCTGATCAATCTTTCCACTGTGGAAACTTTCTTGCTATCAAGCACTTACTCACAAGTAAAACAAATTGTTCTGCATCAAAGATATATTAATGCAATGCATATGACAGTTTTGCAATCCAAGTCTATTCACTGGAAAAATTTGTGACATATAATGAACGAATCATTTATCAACATTAATACAACGCTGTAAGAGGAATCCCTTTAGGAGTCAGTTTCGATGCGATCTTTACCGAAGTATGTTTTCGAAACAAACCTGCTTCAATTAGGACTTTTTCAGGTTGTAACTTGGTCACGTTCACGGTTTACAAGGAAAGGATAAAGGCTCAAAGTTTATTTTAAACCACCCATTCTCCGTGATGTTCTCCAATCCTATATTCAGCTAATTCGACGCTAGCGCTCACCTTTCAAAGGTTGAATGACAGGAGTGATGGTTCCGGAAACCACAAGTTTTTTGAAGCGACAGTCACTCACTTTTTCGTCTTTGTTGCTTGAATCATACGACTTGTTTTTCATCATCATTTTTTAATTTCCCTAACTTTTGCCTGGACTGGCTCTTCTGAGTTTCTTTTGATTTCAAAGTCCAGCGGGATGCCCTCATTTTTGCCTAAGTTGCTTTTTTCAAGATTCGACTTAGCGGGCTTTTCCTTTGATTCTTTTTCTTCTTTTTTTTCTTTCTTCTTTTTTTTTTCCAGAACAAATCGTGGGACACCAGCTTGTCTGACTTGTTAAAAGGGAATGTGACTGTTTCATTCCTTGATCGGCAATGAATAACCATTGTGGTTTTTTAGGCACGACCTATGCAGTTGTGATTGATCCTCGAACGGGAACACTCCTATTGCAATTTGGATGCTCGGTCAAATCCACTGACACCTACCCGGCCCTGGGTTAAGATTGAGGGATTTTTCGTTTTCAGAAAGAAACTCCTACAACTAGGCTCAAAGGGGTTGACAAGGGATTATCTTCCTTATATCTCTGGTGTTTGGGAATTTAAAACAATGCTTGTACATCATCAGCAGGTTTTATTTCAAAAGCATACAATCGGAAGCTTGCGCGTCTTAAACTTCGTCATCTTCCCCGGATTCCGCTTAAACAAGCATATGACATCTGTAAAAAGCAATTAGTGAACACGAATGGATTAAATCAAAACATGCATATTCATTTCATTAATATCAATTGAAAACAACAAGTTTTACAAATGAGATTGCACATTAAACAGGAAAGAAAATTACAAACATAAAGAAATAACAAGATAAAACGAAAATTGCCAGCTTCTGGGAACTGGGCTTTCACACTAATTTAGCTGCTGTGAAAATGTGACCCTTGAAGTCTTCAAACTCAGTCAGACGAGCGATGTATGACCAATTCTCCTCTTGAAAAGGATATGCACCT
>OZ012739.1:314058367-314097970 GCA_963859935.3 Lathyrus sativus
TGGATCAAGTGCTATGGGCATGTCAAACCTCTCCCAAAGAATCGACCAACGAAACTCCATTTCGATTAACGTTTGGCCATGATGTAGTGTTGCCAGTGAAAATCTACTTACAATCAACGAGGATCCAAGGGCACCATGAGATTCCATCATAATCCTATTGGAACATGATGTTGGACGAGTTCATTGATTTGGATGAAGAAAGGCTTAATGCCTTGGAATTTTTAAGAAGGCAGAAGAAAAGATTAGAGAAATCGTATAACAAGAAAGTTAAGGTTAAAATGTTTTCGCCAGGAGAATTGGTTTGGAAATTAATTTTGCCTATGGATCAAAAAGATAGAGCCCTAGGTAAATGGTCCCCTAAATGGGAAGGCCCTTTTCAAGTTATACAACTCTTTTCTAATGGCGCATATGAGATTGAAGAATTAGATAAATATAAAAGAACCTTGAAGGTAAATGGGAAATATTTGAAAAAAAATCTAAGCATGCACTTCAAGAGATAAAGATAACCAAAGAATAATCATGCGAGAAAAATAAAGCTAATATGGTAAATAAATGTGCCAAAATGGTTAATTTGTTACAGAAAAAGGCCACAAAGGGCCAAAAGTCATGATCTGCAAAAGAAAGAAAAATGCTATAGAACAAATTTAGAAGGGAAGAGAGTCTTTCATCTTTTCGTACTTCGACTTTTGCAGCATCAGGAGGCATTCACAAAGAGTCTTGTAGGTCGAGAGAGCTTCAATCCCTTTCCAAGTTGTTGAGCTTTTTCAAGATTTTGAAGGCCAGCCTCGATCTCTTTTGCCACTTCATCTTCGACATAGCTGAGTAGATTATTCTTGCGTTGCTTGGCCTAAGAGATTTTGTTTTGCAAAATGACAATTTGTCTCTCCCATTCTGCAATACTCTTGTCACATTTTTTGACCTCTTTCTTATTCTGCTCAAAAAGTTTCTCGAGTGTCAAAACTTTTTCAGTAGGCGTCGAGACAACCTCCCATGCAGCATTTTGATTGCCAGTTTTTTTGGTAAGTTTGCTCGAGAAGTCTCTAAGGCGGTTGAGATCAGCAGCAACAAGATCAATCATCGCACTCAGTTCCATAATGCCATAAGCCAATTCTGGGGAAACTTCCAAGACATTGATTTGCTTCAGAAGTTTCTTGAGACCAAAAATGACAGAAACGTCTTGTTCCAGGATTTGAAACAAGTCCACTGCAAAGATTTTTTCTTTTATTTGCATAAGCAAGTCATTATCAATTTTCCCAGTCAGAGAGTTCCTTAAGGCGATCGAAGTGCTAGTGATTTTTTTTCCAGAGATGTATTGGTAATTGAGCATAGCTTTTATATACTCCAATAGTCGTTGTACTTTCAAAGATTCCAGCTCTTTGTGTGAAAGGCTGATCGATTGAGTGTTAGTCGAAGCGGTGGTTGGAGGATCCTTGGATTGATTTTCTTGGTTCACTTTTGTTGCACCCTAAAATTTGCCCAACCTTATTCCTTGGGTTTATGTTTCAATGTCATTAGCATTTGCATATAGAGTCATGTACATAGACTAACCATCTGCATAGCATAAGCATAGCAAAGTCATTCAACAGGGGACCAATCATGATTCTCATCTCTAGAGGCCTATCAAGAGGTTATTATCCCAATTTAATCTCATTCAAGTCATCAGAAAAGAATTTGAAAGCAAAGAGCTCAGCAGATCAAGCCTTGAGTCCATCTCCTAGCTGAAGGTATCTGAGGGTCAGCAAGAGGGTTGTGAGCTGTGAGTTGAAGGTATGGAGAGTATCTAGACATCTTGGAGGACTTATAAAGTCATTTGGAGAAGGAGATAAGTCATTGATGAGGGCACAAGAGCTATAGCTGAAGGCAGTCAACTAGGGTTTCATCTGGGTCAACCCTAGGTCAACCCTAGGTCAATTGACTGATTTAAGGGGCATTCAAGGCTAGTGGAGAAATGTGGGGTTCATCATTGGACATATAAAGAAGGATATGGAGATATGCCAAGGAGAATTCAAGAGAAATCAAGGAGAAGAGGAGTTACTAAATTAGGGTTTCTCTGTAAAATCCCCTAGTTTAGGTCAAATTTCCAAGCAAGATAAGTCAAAATGCAAGCTTCAAATGGCTTCTTGGCCAACATGAAACTTGTAGAGGATCTCAAGACCTTTAATTTGAGTGGTGGAAGACATCAAGGAGATTTATAGAACTCAAGTTATGGTCCTTGCAAGTTACAGGTCATCTGGGGTATCTGAAATTTTGTCTGTGAAAGTGACTTGACTTCCAAGCAATTTTTACCTCTCAATGAGATTTCAAATGAATTCTTGGTCAACATAAGAATTGTTCCTAATTGTCTTAGCTTTCTAGAATGGTATAGTATGCCTTCATATGATGTGTGGAACTCAACTTATGGTCTTGGCAAGCAAAGGGTATTTTGGGCATTTGTGAATTACAGGTCATTTTAACTCATGTCCAAAACTCATACAAGGAGGCCTCAAATGGAAAAACTTACAACATCAAACTTGCTCCAAATGGGATTTTAAGTCTAGAAAGAAGGTCACAAATTGTTGGAAAAGCTCATAACATGGAGTTGCATAATTGGTCAAAATTTGAACTAAAATGGCTTATAATTTAAAGAAATTCAAAGTGAAAAATGGTTTGGGAGATTTATGAGTCCAAATGGAGACTTCCAATATATGATTTTGAATGGAAAAGCAATTCTAAGAACAATGGTTCAAACACTTTTTTGAGTTTAGAAGGAAAAAAGAAAGATATTCATGGTTACTTGCCTTTTAAGAAACATTTCAAAAATGGATCAAAGTTGGAAGGCAAGGGAATGTGCAAGATGGATCTAGAATGTTCATATGAGCTCTATATATTCATGAAATGAGGATTGATCAAGGGTTGGCTTCATTTTCACCAAGAATCTCCCAAATTCTCTCATTCTTTTTTCATTGAATTTTCATTCCAATTCCTCAAATTCTTCATCAATCATCATCACAATCAACTTCATTATACTGTTTCATCATCATAGATCATAATTCAATCAAGAACCAAGTGTGATTAATCCATTTTCGAGCACTTCCATCATCAACATCAAAATTGAAGTTTCAAGTGGATAGCACAATTCAAGTCAAGAATCATCAAGGCATTGCATACAGAATCAATCACTGAGTTAATTGATCAAGATCCAAGCCTTGGAAGCCTCAGATCCACGAGTCTCCATAGCTGTTTTCAAGATTTTACACCAGGTACATTTTCTCTGCCACAGCTTGATTCAATTAGGTTAGCATGATTTTGTTAGTTTAGATGTGATGTAGGATGTTAGTAGAGCAATTAGGATGAATTTGGAGTGGTTTGGTGATGATGATTAGCAGGTTGTAGAAACTGTTAGGGCTTGAAACTCGTGGCTTAGTGCATTAGAATTCTAGGTTGTTAGCGTAGGTTAATCACCATTAGTTATGGAAGAGTTTAGTCTAGGTTTGAGGGAGAATTGTGATGATGAGTTGCAGAGTGTATTCATGGTAACCAGAGCTTGCATCGATCGGGTTGAGAGTTGTGGTGAATTTCAAATCAATCTAAGACCATAGGATTGTAGAGGGAGAGATCCTGAGCATTTTTCATGTTTATAGCGTGTTGATTCATGGCCTGTAGAGTGAGAACAGATGAGTTGAAATTGGCTCGTGCATGGCATTCATGGAGTCCAAACCCTAAGTTCATGAACCAAGGAAGAAGATGAAATCGTGTCCGTTTATTTCATGTGAGACCTTTGACTAAGAGGGAAATCCTATGGCTCTTATTCAATTCAGTTTTGGAGGGAGATGAGTCAGGTTCCAAACGCACCGTTTCATTAATTGAAACGGGCGGGCCTGAGTGATGTTGATATTCCCACCCCCCAGTTATGAGTCCAATCAGTTTTCCATGTGATTTCCCTTCTATTTGCACCCCTGCTCGTTTTTTTTTAGTTTTATTGTTTCTGACTTGTTCTGGGCCTTAAGCCAGCTTTCTATTTGCACCTCCATCTGCCTGGCCCATCCAAATGTGAACTGGGCGCGCCTGCTATTCATACCCCCCTCCCTCATTTTAATTCAATTCAATTTTTTTTAATTCACTTTAATTTTACCAACTTTTAAAAAATTCATAATAAATTCATAGAAAATCATTTTCACTTCATTCTTTTTACATCATTTTCTTTAGGATATGTAGAAAATTATAGAAAAATAAAATTGCATTTTTATTTTTATTTCATATTTTTTCCATATTTTCTAAATAAATGTCATTTTAGATAGCTTCATTTCATGCATGATTTTATTAATTTTTGTTCTATTAAATGCTTTCATATTTTTTGTTCATTCTTTTTATATTGTTTAGATTAGACATTGAAATTGTAGACTCAATTTAGTTCCCATTTTTAGGAATTAATTTTAGGTGATTAATGTAGGCTTGAACAACATGAACCAAATTAGGGTTTTTTAGGTGATGACTTAGGAAGTTTGATTTCATTTCCCTTAGGACTTAGGGTTTGAATAGATTAGTTATGGGACTATAGGGGCTATGGGTGGTTCTTAGATCCCCTTAGAAAAAGTCAGGATTCCCCTACTGCTATTAATGTTCTGTCTGTATATCTGATTGACTGGTGTGGTGTGCCCTCTGGGGATTATTGCTTGCTTGCTTGGGTATTGGGTTTGTCTGGGGCTTGGGGAAGCTGAAGACTTGAGGAGATGAAGACCATTGGAGATCCAAAGATTGAAGATCAACTGCCAGAGTTGAGGAGGAGGTTCTTGCCAGCAGCTGCTGAGGAGACTAGGGTTTAGGAGCTAGGCAGAGCTCTAGGTTAGAAAGTTTGTTTCTCAAACATGGAATGCCTTGTCTGCATCCATCCTTTCTCTATGATTCAAAGTCTCTTTCAAATATCCACCTCCTTCCTTTGGAAGGATCAGTGAATGTATTTGAAAGATAGAACTTTTGAGAGAAAACTTTCTGTTTAATGTTAACAGTTGATGAACCACCCTTGGTAGGTAATTAACTGTCTAACATTCACCCAATTCACTCTTGTGACTAATCCCTCATCCTGGAGGTTTGAGCATGAAGAAAAGCCATTGCAGATGGAAGACAGATGATCAAAGCCCTTGCCTGAAGGCCATGAAGATGGAGAGTGATGCTTGTTGAAGCCTGTAGCTGATTGGAGATTACTTGAAGCCAGATGTTGATTCAGAGCTGCTGATGCTGTTTCTTTTGCTGTTGTATTTCATTTGCTGATGTATTGATTGGTTTTCTGGACTGTATTGTTTGCTGTCTACCCTGCTGGGTTGAAAGTGAAGCCTGTTCACTTTTGCCTATTGTTTTCTAGGTTCGAGGTTGAGTGGGACTCCCTTGCCTCGCTTGTACTGTTGCATCCATGCATTTTACCGCTTTATTATATCTGTTATTGTTTCTGTTTCTGCCTATCCCGTAGGATCTCTATTTCTCTCTGTGCAAGAGAGGAGCATGATAGACACTAGGTCTAAACCCATGCATGATAACATTAGGATAGTTTGATTCCCTTCGCAACCGTAGGTTAGAGTTCTGTCTCTTTCTTTCTCAAAACAAACAGAAAAACACATAAAGATTTCAAACACAATAAAAGACACTTCTTCCGTAAAAGAATGTGAACTCATCAAGACGTCATTTTTGTCCTCTTGGACTGTTAATCAGAAAACCCTTTTTTCAGAAGGAATAAAATCAATCAAGGACAGACTTGTGTCGTACGTGGCCCGAACTACGTTTGCTCTGATCTTTCATGCTGTATGAAAGTACGTAGGCATAGGATGCGATATCCTAGCGAGCAACCTTCCCCTCCTTTCCCGTAGGTAGGCGAACTACGTTGACTCTGATTTCTCGTTCCAGACGGGAATACGTAGGCATAAAGTGCGATACTTTGCCGAGTCATTTTTATTTTCATTTTATTTTCTTTTTAACCCTTGACCTATAGTTTAGATAGAATAACAATTCATACCCGAAAACAAGCGTGGATCCCGTCGAGTACGACGGACGTGAGGGGTGCTAATACCTTCCCCTTGCGTAACCGACTCCCGAACCCAGGTTTTGGTTGCGATGACCATACCTTTCCCGTGTTGTGCGAGGTTTACTCTGAGCGTTTCCTTTCCCTCCCGTGGGATAAATAACGCACGGTGGCGACTCTTCTGTTCAGCCGGCGCCGATTTTCGCAGTAGCGACAACTTTGTCTTCCAGAATCTCCGCTTCAATTTCTGTTTTACACACAGACTGCTCTTCTTCTTCTTCTTCTTCTTCTTCTTTTTCTTCTTCTTCTTCGTCTTCTTCTTCTTTTTCTTTTTCCTTTCCAACAAGCTTGTCATCTTCGCTTTGTTGCTCCTCAAGATTACCCTCAGCAGTTTGCTCTATATTGGGCATCACAGTGTCCCCTGAAAGATCAGCATCTCTTAACCAAGTCCTCTATTGGAATGGTTACTTCAACATGAGGAAATTCCACCACAGGAACGAATGGCGTCTTCTTGGGAGCACCTGCAGATTAGATTCCTTCCTCAGAGCCTTTTGTGGAGCCTTTCGCAGAAGCCGCATATGTAGTTGTTGGATGATAGCTACACCATGGGTTGACCTCTGATGTCGGTGGTAACCTGAAAAGAGAAAAGGAAAAGAATTAGAGGGATAAATGATGAAGAAATTGCAAGGTTTCAGGAGAAGAATTTACCTTGGGATCATCAGCCTCAGGGCTAGAGATTTCACTCTCAGTCTGTGCTGCATTGCAACCAGGGGGCGTTTTTGTCGAGAGTTTGCCAGCCTTTGATTTCGGTTGATTGAAGGCTTCACTTATTTTAGCCTGCTTCCTCCTCCTTTTTAGGGTCTGTTCTTCAATAGGATATTGGTCTTCCTCATCCGACTCAATTATGATTTGGCTGGAAGATGTTCATCGTGAAAATTGGTGAACAACCGCTGGTCTTACAAATGAAAAAAAGATTTGTTTTACTTGCAGGATCGACCATATAAATCCTAGGACATGTGCTAATTGTTCTTAAATAAAGTTTATAAAAACTATGAACACTTCGATAGAGTTCATGATAAAGCAACTTAACTCAAATGTAAATGAATTTAGGTGATGAGAAGTAAAACCAAAGTACTGGTAAATGATGAAGACAAGAACTTGCATAAACAAAGAATAAATTCTTAAAGAAAGAGATTTACTAAATTGCATTGAAATGAAAAGCTAGTGTTACATCAACATACATTCTTACAAACTCGTTTCTCTCAACAGACAAGTACTTTGAGTATATTGAAGAATTTGTACATAATTGAACACACACAAATCCTAACACTAAGACCTGCTATTTATAATAATAAAAAAATAATTGCCATTAACGGCTAGCAAACGAAATTGAGACAAGTGTCGCTATGCATGCCTTCGAATCCTAGAAGCGCTTCACGTATCTCCTTTAAGGAATAGATGAAAACGTAATTTTCCTCTTTTATTTGAATTCAAATGATCTTGTTGAAATACTATTAGTGACACCTCTGTCGAATCAAATTTTCCAACTGCTAAGAAATATCTCTAAGTCCGTAACATAGATTCTCCTGGCGAAAGGACGCCTTCGACCCCCATTCCAAAATATGGCTCCAGTCGAAATAATTAAATTTCTCCAAGAACTCTATTTCCTACTTTTAATTCCATTCAGGCGTCGAAATTAAGAGCCAACAAATTGTCCCCCCAAAATGTCATTTTCGACATCAATGAAGAAAAAAACATTTTTAATAGTATCATTCGACGCCTCGAACGAATTTTGCATGTTTTTGATGTTTCTTACAATTCCAAAAAATCATGACATCATGATCATCATAGAATTTTCTGAAAAACGTCTCATCAAAGCATGCCATAATCTCTAGCCATCATCACAATTCCTAGATCCTAGGAAATCGTGCACTAGGCATCAACTGCCCACGTTTTATCAAACGGCCCTTGTGGGACACATGTCCCACTAACTATCAGCCCTTTAATGCTGATTTAAGGTCCTTTGAACTTCCACGAGCTTATAAATTGTTCCAAGCTTAATAATTTTAGCTTTTACACTCCCAAAAAATCTTCAAACACTCTCCTTTCCTTTACACTTTCCAAACTTCAAAACAAAACCCAAATTCTCTTCAAATCTTAACAATGGCGTCTTCAACCACCAATGTTAAAGATTCCAAGAAAAGCCACAAATCTAAAGACCCGAAGGAGATTTTCCAACTTCCTCCCTTTGACACACTGTCAGCGCCAATGATGATGGAAACCAACATTTCCTCCCCGAACTACTTGAGGAAGAAAACAGGAAGATATATGAATTTCAGGTACTTATTCCCCTTAATGTTTTTGGTAAAATACATGCACTATATGGTCCTTTTCCTTCTCTTAGTTTTGATCATAATAAATCTAGGGACTCTTTCCCCTCTTACCATAAATCAAAACCCATAGTTTCAGCAAATAAAACTAGGGTTGAGAAAACTTCTTCTGATGTGGTAGTATTGAACAACATAGATTTGAGGTATATGAACAATAGTTTTATAGTTTTTAGAAAAAGTCAGGATTCCCCTACTGCTATTAATGTTCTGTCTGTATATCTGATTGACTGGTGTGGTGTGCCCTCTGGGGATTATTGCTTGCTTGCTTGGGTATTGGGTTTGTCTGGGGCTTGGGGAAGCTGAAGACTTGAGGAGATGAAGACCATTGGAGATCCAAAGATTGAAGATCAACTGCCAGAGTTGAGGAGGAGGTTTTTGCCAGCAGCTGCTGAGGAGACTAGGGTTTAGGAGCTAGGCAGAGCTCTAGGTTAGAAAGTTTGTTTCTCAAACATGGAATGCCTTGTATGCATCCATCCTTTCTCTATGATTCAAAGTCTCTTTCAAATATCCACCTCCTTCCTTTGGAAGGATCAGTGAATGTATTTGAAAGATAGAACTTTTGAGAGAAAACTTTCTGTTTAATGTTAACAGTTGATGAACCACCCTTGGTAGGTAATTAACTGTCTAACATTCACCCAATTCACTCTTGTGACTAATCCCTCATCCTGGAGGTTTGAGCATGAAGAAAAGCCATTGCAGATGGAAGACAGATGATCAAAGCCCTTGCCTGAAGGCCATGAAGATGGAGAGTGATGCTTGTTGAAGCCTGTAGCTGATTGGAGATTACTTGAAGCCAGATGTTGATTCAGAGCTGCTGATGCTGTTTCTTTTGCTGTTGTATTTCATTTGCTGATGTATTGATTGGTTTTCTGGACTGTATTGTTTGCTGTCTACCCTGCTGGGTTGAAAGTGAAGCCTGTTCACTTTTGCCTATTGTTTTCTAGGTTCGAGGTTGAGTGGGACTCCCTTGCCTCGCTTGTACTGTTGCATCCATGCATTTTACCGCTTTATTATATCTGTTATTGTTTCTGTTTCTGCCTATCCCGTAGGATCTCTGTTTCTCTCTGTGCAAGAGAGGAGCATGATAGACACTAGGTCTAAACCCATGCATGATAACATTAGGATAGTTTGATTCCCTTCGCAACCGTAGGTTAGAGTTCTGTCTCTTTCTTTCTCAAAACAAACAGAAAAACACATAAAGATTTCAAACACAATAAAAGACACTTCTTCCGTAAAAGAATGTGAACTCATCAAGACGTCATTTTTGTCCTCTTGGACTGTTAATCAGAAAACCCTTTTTTCAGAAGGAATAAAATCAATCAAGGACAGACTTGTGTCGTACGTGGCCCGAACTACGTTTGCTCTGATCTTTCATGCTGTATGAAAGTACGTAGGCATAGGATGCGATATCCTAGCGAGCAACCTTCCCCTCCTTTCCCGTAGGTAGGCGAACTACGTTGACTCTGATTTCTCGTTCCAGACGGGAATACGTAGGCATAAAGTGCGATACTTTGCCGAGTCATTTTTATTTTCATTTTATTTTCTTTTTAACCCTTGACCTATAGTTTAGATAGAATAACAATTCATACCCGAAAACAAGCGTGGATCCCGTCGAGTACGACGGACGTGAGGGGTGCTAATACCTTCCCCTTGCGTAACCGACTCCCGAACCCAGGTTTTGGTTGCGATGACCATACCTTTCCCGTGTTGTGCGAGGTTTACTCTGAGCGTTTCCTTTCCCTCCCGTGGGATAAATAACGCACGGTGGCGACTCTTCTGTTCAGCCGGCGCCGATTTTCGCAGTAGCGACAGTTGGCGACTCTGCTGGGGATCCAACGTCCCCTGGCTGCTGTTGCACCCTAAAATTTGACCAACTGATTTTCCTATCTGACTCATGGTTTAATTTCATATTCACAGCTCAGACAGATGATTTTTGTGCACAAGCAGGGGATATCAGAGTTTACAGCTTGATTTTTGTCTATCAGATATGGCAGACCCAGTCCAGATAACCAGGGTTTTATTTTCAGGAAATTGTGCGCTCCTCGGTGATTTTTCAGTGATTTTAAGGATATTCTGATGCCCGGGGATCTCCGTTCGATTCGATCTGGTCTCGTGCGCTTTTGCGGTGGTCATTTGCATTCATCTGCATTTTTAGGATTTTTATAGGCTTTTGTGAATTTTTAACAGGCTTTATAGATTTTTCTGGAATTTAAATAGGGCTTTTGAATATTTTAATAGCTTAATTTTCTTTTTAGAATTTTATAGGATATTTTAAATAGATTTTAATCATTTGTAGAATTTAAATAGCTTTTATCATTTTTAGGATATTAGTGAATTTTCTCTTAGCATATTAAATAGAGTGACAAATTAGGATAAATAGGTTTAATTGTTTTTTAAATCATTTTTAGGAATTTTTGTATAGATTTTTAAATGGGTTTAATTGTTTTTTGGACAATATAGAAAATAATATAGTTTTTCTTTTTTTAATATTAGATTTTTAATAGAAAATTAGATTGATTTGGAATTAATTAGGATTAATTGAATTTTTAGAGTCAATTAGGATTTAATTGAATTTTTTAGATTTAATTAGGATAATTAGACTTTTAATCATTTTTTAGAGTTTAATTAGATATTAATTGTCTTTTTAGGATAATATAGAAATTAGAGCATTAATCTCTTTTTAATTAGATTTTAATTGATTTTTAGGTTTAATTAGATTAATATGAGTTTTGATCTTTTTTTAGATTGTTGTTAGGATTGATCATTAGTTTAATTGATAATTGATTAGAGTTAATTGGGTTTAACTGTTTTTTATTCAGTTTTTTTCAGTTTTTCTTATTCACTTTCGAAAATGGGCCCAGAGGCGGTTTTTGTAAAGGCCCAAATCTCATCAGCAGGAAAAAGGTCCAAATGGTCCAAACAGTCCAAATTTCCAGCACACTCCAGAATCTTCCAGAGAATTCCACGCGTCTCCAGGGTATAAAAGCAGACACGTGTCTGCAAAAGAAGGCCCCACGCGTTTTCGCCTCGAGAGCGCCACCACACTCAGAACCCACTCCCAGACTCCTGCCACGTAACTCCCACACGCGTCTCTCACTGACTCTCCCTCCTTCCACGCGTCCAGTCCTCAGCTGCCACCTACCTCCACCGGTCAACCCTACCGGAGACTAGTCGTCGGCCATGCAAACCTCTCTGACCGCCGTCTAACCGTCTCCGGCCGCCGCAACAACTCGCCGGAAACGGATTTTTGCCCAGAATCCCCTAATTTTCCCCTTTCTTCTCTGATCTCCACCAAGAACCACCACTAGCTTCATCAGAACGTCCAAAATTTCCTCACGAAAATCATCATCGTCAACGTAACGCCCAGATCTTCGCCCATTTTCTCAGAGAACTTGCAAGAATCTTCATCGTTTTGCTTCTCTATCCAAGAATAACCAAGTTTTACGCCCAGATCTTCATCAATATTACAACCTTCACATTTTCGGTTCCAGATTCACAACTCCTTCAGCGAGATTACCAGAAAGCTATTCAGATCTTCTTGATCTCCGTTCTTTTCTCCAGTTCGTACAGATCTTCATCCATCTATCACAACGGCTTCATTATCAACAATCTTCAAGCGGCTTCAACGACAACCGTTCAACTCATCAAATCGTCAGACCTTCATCTTGAATCCTCCGGAACTTCGATAGCTTCTGAAGCTTCAACGATCTTCAAGTGTCCTCCAAGCCGTTTCCAGAAATCTACATCTTCACAACGTCTCCAGGTTTTTTTTCTTCTTCGCTCTAAACTTGTTAATCTTCGTAGTTTGTTTGTTAGCTGAAGAGTTAGGTTAGTTTATTGCGTTAGATGATGAAACAAGATTAGGATAGGGAGACAATCTGAACTGAGGTATCGTTTGGTAGCTTGTGATAGATGGATTGATGAACATTTTGTGTGAACGAAGTGGTTTGTGGCTTGTATCTGAGGAGTTTCAGAGTTTGAGGGTTGCAGAGAATGATGGAGAGGAGGAAGACGAGAGAGCGCAGTTAGGGGTGAGAGTGAACAGTACCAGAGTGTTTTGGGAGGAGAATTGGTTTTGTCTAACTGTATTTGGATTAGGGTTTGTTTGGGATACTGGGCTTAGGCCCAAGCGTGTTCTGAACGCTACACCCCTCCTTTGTTCAATTACCCCCCAGCGTGTGTGAGAGGCTGAAGGAATTGTAGTTGGGCCCTAGGCCCTGAGTGCTAACGGCACCCCCCGTTTAAGCCCAGTAGTGAGAAATAACTGAAATAAATCACTCATAGCACCCCCCTGGCGTTTTTCTTTTTCTGAGTTACTAATGGTTTTTTGACAAAATCTGGGCCCTGCGCCCAATTGGCTAGTTGCACCCCCATATCAGGGCCCAATGAATAAATAACCTAGAATCTTGCTGTTTAGACCCTCCCATGTTATTTCTTTTATTTTTTCCTTTTATTTTTCCATATTAGAAAATCATAATAAATTGTAAATAAATGTTTTTTTTTTTTTCAATAATTCTTTTTTTTCATCCATTTCATGAAATGTTAAGAAAATTAAATAAAAATAAAAAATGCCATTTTATTTTTATTTCCTATTTTTGTGTATATTTTCCATTTAATTGATGTTTTTTAATATTTTCAATGCATGCATATCATTAGAAAATTCATAAAAAATGGTAGATTTAGTCAAATAATTCCGTTCTTTTTTCTGTAGACTCGTAATTCAGTGTAGAATTTTATAGTATAAAAATATTAGCTTAATCATGCATTTTCATTTTAATTGCATTTTTTTCACTGTTATTGATGTTGAATAATTGGTCTGTGGACATGTCTGTGTTGCTGATTTTGATTCTTTCATCTGGTATTGAATCTTGTTCTGATTTTTCAGTATGTTATCTTAGAGCCATGTAGGTCTCCCCATAGATTTTTGATAGATTTTTGTAGGGTATTCTGATAGGATTTGTCTGAGCCTGAAGATAGGAGAAGTCTTGATGACTTCTGACTTTGAAGTTCAACTGTGGTTGAACTCCAGAGATAGTCTCCTGTGGTTTGTTGGCCTGTGGGTTCTTCTTGAAGGTGGGAGCTGATTGAGGTCCTGTTGGAGCTTGCAGAGATGCAGTGGATTGAGGCTTAGTCTAGAAGCTTGTTGTCTGTTTGTGAGGTTCGAGATCTTGAAGTTTGAAGGGAGTTTATGGTACTTTCCTGAGGAAGGCACTATGAATGACTTTCATTCTTTCCTTCTCACCTCTTTCGTAAGTATCCAATGATGTCGGAGCCGACTTGTGAGTTTAATTCCTCCTGAGGAGGAATATAAACTGATCACTTGTTGTTGAGCCACATGGGATACGATTCCTAAGTGGAAGCCCCCTAGTACTTTCCTGAGGAAGGTCCTATGGGTCTATTCACTTAGTTCCACTAGTTTATCTAGGTCTTCTCAAGTATCCAGTGATGTTGGAGCCAACTTGTGAGTTTAATTCCTCCTGAGGAGGAATGTAAACTGATCACAGTTGTTGAGCCACGAAGGGTACGATTCCTAAGTGTCAGCCTCCTAGTACTTTCCTGAGGAAGGTCCTATGAGTCTGCTCACTTAGTTCCCTTAGTGCATATAGGTTTCTCAAGTATCCCGTGATGCCGGAGCCTTCATGTGAGTTTAATTCCTCCTGAGGAGGAATGTAAACTGATCACAGTTGTCGAGCCGCATAGGATATGACTCCTGAGTAGTAACCTCCTGGTACTTTCCTGAGGAAAGCACTATGGGCTTGTCTGCTTAGCTTCCTTTCTCTGGTAAGCTTATTCTGAAGCTTGGAGAATGGGATTGATTCCTCTTGCCTAGGAGTTTGTTTAGATCCCTGCTTAGGTTTTGATTAGGTTGTTGCTTAGGTCTTTGCTTAAGGTGTGGCATAGAGTTCTGTTTAGAGATAGATTAGGAGATTGTTTCAAGTTTGTTTGAGGCCCTGTTCAGGGTTAGTCTCTTTGATTTGTTTGACTTGTGTGATGTTATGTTGCATTAGACTTAGGTGTTCATCTAGATAGTTCTGAGTAGGTGCATCTTAGAAGTAGACTGTGTGTGCATAAGAAGTTGAGGTGGTCCTCCTTCTGCTTGTTTGTTATTGCGTGGCTTTGCTTGTTGGTATTCGGTAGAGCTGAGCTCCCTTGCCTCTGTGGTTTGCGGCCTCTGTGCCTTGTTTGTCTAGATGTTGCATTCATGCATATTTTCAGTATTTCTTTACGTTGCAGTTTCTTGTTTGTGGTTTAATCCTGTTGCCATGATCCCTTAGGAGCTCTGACTTCTCCGCCGCGGAGTTGTTATGATAGACATTAGAATGGTTAACCAGGTGTGATAGCAGTAGGTAGATTCCCCTTTCCAGCTATGGTTCTAGGGTGTCCCTTTCCTTTCTGTAGGAGCTTTTGAGTAGCTTGACCCGTAGTTAGCTGAACTACAGCTGCTCTGATTCTTCGTTCCAGACGAAGATATGTAGGCATAGGATGCGATATCCTAGCGAGCACACTAACGACTAACCTTTGTTCTCTCGCGGCTGTGCGATCGAGACTTTCCCGCTAACGACTAATTGTTATCCCTTTTCTCTTGCCCGAGTGCATTTGAGACCAGATCGTATTTGTAGGTTCCCGAGCCTTTAGGACCAGTTTGTTTTCTCACTGCTGTGTGAGAGCTCCTGTTTACCCGTAGTTAGCCGAACTACGTTTGCTCTGATCTTTCATTTCAGATGAAAGTACGTAGGCACAGGACGCGATGTCCTGGCGAGCAACCTTTCCCCGTTTAGACGTAGGCAGTCGAACTACGTTGACTCTGACTTTCCCATTGCACGAGGGAATACGTAGGCCCAGAACACCGTATGTTCTGTCGAGTCCTGTCCTTTTATTTTCTTTTCAGACCAGCCATTAGCGTAGATAGATAACACACCCTTTTACCTATAAACACCAAGCGTGGATCCCGTCGAGTACGACGGACGTGAGGGGTGCTAATACCTTCCCCTTGCGTAACCGACTCCCGAATCCAGGTTTTGGTTGCGATGACCATACCTTTTCCCGTCTTTTGCGAGGTTTACTTCGAGCGTTTCCTTTCCCGCTCTGAGGGATAAATAACGCACGGTGGCGACTCTCCTGTCAAGCCGGCGCCGATTTTCGCAGTAGCGACAGCTGGCGACTCTGCTGGGGACATATAGCATCTAGGGACTTTTCCCATCCCTTATGCTGGGACCGTTTCCCATCCCCTACGCGAGTCAATCCTAGCGTTTGGGTGTTTATTTGTTGGGTGTTGTGCATATTGTGTTTTACTTTTCTGCACTTTACTTTTTTGTACCTTTACCTTTCCGCATTTATTTTCCAGCATTATATTATCATGATTATTGCTGTGGGCAAAGGGAGGTTACTGTGAGTGAAAAGCCGGACCTGGGCTTGAGTACACACCTAGATATAGTTGTGGAGAAGTAGTAGACGAACCTGTCTGCTGAGCAGGCACAGTTCCCTACGAAAATCTACGCTCAGACGAGATTCTTGCAGAGGTGCTCCTTTCCGGTCCTGAGGATCTGAGGGGAGTCCAGACGTGAGGATTGTCGACTCTGGGGACCGATCATTTGGAAGTCAGCTAGTGAGGCCTCTTCATGACTTGATGATGCCACTCCTTCTGGGAATCGTATCGTCACTCATGAAAGTCTGTGACGCTGACAACCGCATAGGATGCCGTACCTTTGTCCGTGGATTAGGTCTATCCTACCGGTGAGAGGGACTGGGTTATTGCAGGGAAACTGGCCTTCAGAAACCATGATTCAGTACTTTTATCAGATGGTGTTCTTGATTCATCTCCAGTTGTGTTGTCTGGGTCAGATGGGTTTCTTATCTGAGGTTGAGGCTATTATCAGATGGTATTCTCGTCAGATACAGAGGTTCAGATGGTTTTCTTACCAGGGGATTGATATTTTGAGTATCAGATAATAGTTATTGGCATGAGATTCTGGTGACCGTGTTGGTTTTCTGTTCTTGATCATAGAGATATTCCTCTTCAGGCTACAGCATAGCCCCTGTGTTCGCAGATTGCATTATTTATCATATTGCATCATTGCATTACCAACTGCATTTAACTAACGTGTGTGTATTGCAGGTATATATTTTCCCTTCCAGTTCTGGTGTTCGTTCCTAGCAAGACATGGAAAACCTGAAGAGAGTATTGCCCTATAAGTTTCCGTCGCCGAATATCAGTCTATTGTTAGAATTGATTGCTACTGCTAAGAAGAGAGGAATGGGTGACTTCAGAAAGAGATATGGGAGGATTCTGACCTACGTTTATCAGCCATCTGTCTACGAGACCAGCGGCATCTATACTCTGTTACAGTTTTACGACGCGGAGCTCAGGTGTTTTGTATTTCCCGACTTCGTTTTGGCTCCTACCCTGGAGGAGTACTCTGCACTTCTGGATATACCGATCCGTGATCAGATGCCTTTTTATCGTCCGGACGCTGAGCCTAAGTTGGCTGAGCTTTCTGCCATCCTGTGCTTGAAAGAGTCTGAGCTGTCTGGAAAGATGATCAGAAGAGGAGATGTATGGGGGTTTCCGTTGGATGTCTTAGTGGATAAGGCTCGAGAGTATGCCCAGAAGGGTAAATGGGATGTTTTTGACGTCATCCTTGCTGTATGTGTGTATGGCATCGTGTTATTCCCGAATATTCCTGATTTCGTTGATTCTGACGCCTTCTATATCTTGGCTGCGGGAAACCCAGTTCCTACTTTGCTGGGAGATATCCACCATTCAACCCACTATCAGAATGAAAAGCGACGAGGAAGGAATGTGTCTTGTTGTGTACCTCTCCTATGCAGGTGGTTCACCAGTCATTTGCCTAAGTCAGGTCCGTTTGTCACATCTATCAATTCTCTAGGATGGCCCGAGCGCTTAATGGGATTAACTGCTGAGAACGTGGTATGGGTCATTAAAGAGGTATTTGGAGCTGAAGTCATACTCAAAGGCGAAGGATTCCCGAATGTTCCGTTAATAGGAAGGAAAGGTTGTGTCAACTATAACCCTTCCTTATTGATCAAGCAGTTTGGGTACATACCTCAAGGAGCGCCAAAGCCCGAGGAGATACAGGAATCTCTGTATCTCACTGGGGCAATTGGGAAAGAAATGCTGACCAAACTTGAGAAAGCCTGGAAAAACTTGCACAAGAGAGGGAAGCTTTCAGGTAGCAGAGGGGATACTCGAGGTCCTAGCTCATATGAAGAATGGATTCGTGAGCGAGCTGTGAAGTTCCTTATGCCGTATCCAGCGGTTCAGCCATTGCATCCCCCTCCGGTAGAAGAACCTACCACTGTGGACATTCAGGCTTACAAGCAGCTGATGGCGGAGAAAGAAGAGCTGGCAAAGGCTAAAGAGGCTTTAGAGCAGGAGAATGCCAAGCTTCGGCATGAAAATATTGAAACAGGATATATTTCTAAGCAACAGGCTGAAACCCTGAAACATCTGAAGGCTACGCTATTGGAATTGACTGAAACCAAGAAGCGTCTAGAGTTAGATGTAGACTCAGTTAGTAGTGTGTTGGCCACCAAGAAGCAAGAGCTGGAAAGGGCCTATACAAAGCTAGCCAAGTTCAGAGAACACTGGGATCTCACTATGACCAAGCGCAAGGAGCGAGAAGAAGAGCTGAAGACTCAGATTGCTCAGTTAGAAGAACAGGTCAGAGTGAAGAACGAAGAGCTTGAAGAAGAAGCCTGTCGCCGATACGAAGCCGAGCGCAAGTTGACAGATGCCATGAAGAACTTGGAAGATTTCCAGCATAGAGCAGATGCCAAGAGACCCAAACCAGGGGATGGTGCTAATGATAAGGCTTGGGAAGACTTTGTCAGAGACATCCAGGGGACGGTCAGGAAGAGGGATCGACTGATAGAAGGTTTGATTTATCAACCAGATCATGCAGAGACAAAGAAGATGGTCGAGGACTTCCGCAACCGTACCCGTATTTGATTTCTCTTGTATTCTGTATGTTGAGATCACCACCAGGCATGTTGGCTGGGATCCTCCCTATCATATCAGCTGTATGGAGCATAGTTATGTAACTTCTGGACAAGACTGTTGTTCTAATCAATATATGAGGGTTTTTCCAAATATTGTCTTTATGGTTTATCTCGTCTTGCTACCACTGACACTGGAATTGGAGGGAAAATATCTCCAATGCACACATGCACGTTAGCATTTTTGTATTCCTGTTTGCATAAATCATATTGCATGGCATTTAGCAGGTCAGAGCACTTATCCAGCCTTTGTTTTCACCAGAAAGTGATTCTCGGGGAATTGTTTGAGGCAAGAGTGGAGTGTTGAAGATGACCAAGGGGCTGAAGCAGATTTGAGCAGAACCAAGCAGTGTAATCAGTTACCGGTAATTGGTGGCTATGTCTGAAGGCAATTTCCAGTTTCCTGACACCCAGGCAGGGTTCGCTGTGGCGCCCAACCATCAGTATGGTTCTATGGAAGACTTCCCGCAAGCGAACAATCTTACTGCAGACCAAGTTGTGCAACCTGCTGTTGAGAACCGAGACCGGCATGAGCAGTTTCTTGCCCGAAATGAGCGTTATCCTCCTGTTAACAATCAATGTGTTGCTTTCCCTGCGATGAATTACCGGAGAGATATTCCAATGACCGGGTTAGTAGATCCAGGAGCTCTTGACGATGTTAGAAGACTCCGAGTGTTGGAAGAGCAAATGAAAGCCTTGGAAGCGAAAGATGCCGTTAACCTGGATGCTGTAGCCATGTGTTTGGTTCCTGACCTCGTGTTGCCGTACAAGTTCAAAATGCCGGAATTTGAAAAATACACAGGAGATAGCTGCCCAAAGCTGCATTTGATGATGTTCTGTCGGAGGATGACTTCGTTTGTGCGAAATGACAAATTGATGATCCATTGCTTTCAGTATAGTCTGACTGGGGCATCCCTGAGATGGTATGTGCAATTGGAAAGTAACCAGATTCGATCTTGGGTGGATTTAGCCAGAGCTTTCATGAAGCAGTACGATTACAATTTGGATTTGACTCCTAGTCTCGTAGATCTGCAAGAATTGTCTCAGGCGGAGAATGAATCGTTCAGAGCGTATTTGCGAAGATGGAAAGAATTGGCTGCTAGTGTTCAACCACCGCTTCCGGAGAGAGAATTGGTTGACATCTTCTTGGGTACTCTGAAAGGCCATTATTTTGACAAATTGTTCAGTTGCACAAGCTTTGTGGGCCTGATGAGGCTGGGAGAGATTGTTGAGCGAGGACTCAGGAGTGGAAAGTTTCGAGGTGTTCCTTACGTCCCAGTTAATAAGATTGAGTCAGTTGTGAGTTCTCAAGAAGAGTGGGAAGGAGATGACGTCACCTCAGAATCTCTAGCATCTCAGGATCAGTTTTCAGACACTTCAAGTCAACGGTCATCCTATCGCCGATCGCGTCAGCATGCTCCACGAAGACCAAGGAAGCCTGAAAGGCAGTTTACTCAGCTACCGGTGTCGTACAGCCAGTTGTTGCCAGATCTGGTCAAAAGTGGATTGATAGTGCCGAAAGAGACTAAGCCGGTAATTCCACCTTATCCTCCAGGCTTTGATGCCAGCGCCCGCTGTGAGTACCACGCTGGGGCACAGGGGCATTCAACGAATGATTGTAAAGTGCTTAGAAGTCAGATTCAGGATCTGTTAGACTCCAGCCGTATCTGCATCACTTCTCAGGGTTGTGTTCAGATTAATGATTTTCCGTCCTCCAGTTGTGCGGGTTCGTCAGTTAATATCATGGAAGACTCCACAGGAAGTGTGTGCTCTGAAGATTGTCAATCAGAGAGTTCAGTTGAATATGGGGGAAGTTTCTAGAGGTTTCTATGCCGGGTGTCGCATCTGTTCCTCTGCTTAACCCGTTTAGCTTTTGTGCATCAGTATTTGCTGACCACCACCAGGATTGTTGGATGGGGTCGTTATATTCAGACTCATTTGTGCTTACCTGCTGATTTTGTTGGTTGTACATGTGTTGGAGATGTTCACCTGTGTGCTTATAGTTTGAGTTTCTCTTTATCTCGTTATGAATATGTGTTTGTTTGCTGCGCTGCATTATCATTTAGCAGGTATATCAGAACTGTGGGCCTTATTTCCTCATCATCCAGTTTGTTGCAGGAATTCCCTCAGAGATATGGAACAGAATCAGTTTGAATTGATCGAAGTCCGAAGCCAGCTGGAGCAGATGATGAGAGACATGCAAGAGATGCGTCTAGAGCAGAAGATTCTCAAGGAGGAGAACAGTCAGCTGAAGACCCAAATGAGTTTGATCATGGAGGTAGTCAAGAATGTGCTTAGGAAAGAAGACGATCAGCTATTCGAAGCCGCAATGAAGAAGCTCGTGCCACCTGTGCATGTGGAACCTGAGCAGCAGCAACAGAAGATACATCCGGCTCAGCGGAAGATCCAAGAAGGAAAGCCAAGGAGGATATTTGAGGCACCGCCTATGACCTATGCTGAGCTCTTGCAGATCTTATTGAGGTTTAATCTGGTTGAGAGGAGAACGTTGACACCACCAACGAAAGCGTTTCCTCAAGGGTACGATGCCAGTAAGCAATGTGAATTTCATTCTGGGGCATTCGGACATGACATCGAGGGTTGTCATGCTTTCAAGCACAAGGTTCAAGACCTGATTGACTCGCACGATATTGAATTCATGCCGGGCGGCGTAGCTGTGCACATTGTTCCTGACTCAATCGATGCTAAAATGACAGATGTTTCTAAAGCTGCAGTGGGTCAGAAGCGTATCCTGGAATCCATGGTGTCAGAATCTCCAGGCCCACAATTGTTGCCTATTCCTGGGGCAGATCTGAGAAAGAAAATGGTTAAGCATAAGGAGAGTGTTCAGTACATTGAAGGTCAAGAAACCAATGTTGCATTTGATACAAAGGGTGTTCAAGGGTCAACCCGATACCAGCAGCAGCAGCCTCAGCAGGGGGCACAACAAATTCAACGAAGATTCCAGGGTGGCAAGCAAAAAAGAGTGTTTGAGAAGCCTCCCACAACATATGCCGAGTTGTTGCAGACATTGTTGAGATTGAATCTGGTAGAGACAAGAACTCTGGCACCGATAACGGGAAATCCCCCGTTTGGTTATGACGCAAGTAAGCACTGTGAGTTTCATTCTGGAGCCCCGGGTCACGATATAGAAGGTTGCCATGCTTTTAAGCACAAAGTGCAGGATTTGCTTGACAGTGCAGCAATCAGCTTCGGGCAGAGAGGTCCCCAAATCATCTGAATGAAGGAGAAAGGGCTCTATAATTTGTTTGAGTCATTGAAAGCAGATCAGGACAGCGTCGAATTACCTCTAATAAAGATAGCTGGTTCAGCAGCAGGGCAGACGCAAAAGCCCGATTCTCAGAAGCTAGCATATTTTCTTTGTTTTAGCTTGTCATTTCTTTGCATTTGTAGTTGCTTTCCTGTTTAAATTTGTAAACTTGTTTGTAAAACTTGTTGTTTTCATTCAAATTGATGATAATGAAATAAATATGCATGTTTTGATTGAATCCAGTCGTGTTCACTAACTATTTTTGCAAATATCCAACACCTGGTTAAGAAGAATTTGGGGAGGATGACGAAAATGACCGACATGCAACTACCGATATTGTATGCTTTTGAAATAAAACTTGCTGATGATGTACAGGCATTGTTTCAAATCCTTAAACACCGGAGATATAAGGAAGATAATCCCTTGTCAACCCCTTTGAGCCTTGTAGTAGGAGTTCTTTCTGTAAAACCCTCAATCTTAACCTGGGGCAGGGTAGGTGTTAGCTAATTTGACCGAGCGTCCAAATTGCAAAAGGAGTGTCCGTTCGAGGATAAATCACACCCCTAGAGGTCGTGCCTAAAAGACCACAATGGTTCAATCAGGAGTGGGACAGCCACATCATTTCCCAAAGATTCAGGCAACCAGTGTCACACGACTTGTTCAAAAGCAAAGAAGAATGAAAAAAATCAAAAGCCCGCTAAGTCAAGAAAATTTCAAAACAAATGACTTAGGCAAAAATGAGGGCATCCCGCTGGACTAAAGAATCAAAAGAAACTCAAAAGGAGTCAGTCCAGGCAAAAGTTAGGGATATGAAAAGAAAAAAAATGAAAAGGATCAAAAGAAAAATCCTCGATGAAAATACAAGTCGTGTGACCACAAGTGTCAAAGACGAAAGGTGAGTGGCTGTCACTTCCAAAATCCAAAAGTTTCCCGAACTGTCATTCCTATTTCCTAAGCCTCTGAGAGGTGAGCGCTAAGGTCAAATTAGCTGAACATAGGATCGGAGAACATCAAGGAGAATGGGTGGGTTAAAGTAAACTTTGAGCCTTTATCCTTTCCTTTCAAAACCATGAACCTGACCATGTTACAACCTTCAAAAGACCTAATTGAAGCAGGGTGTTTCGAAAGCATACTCCGGTAAAGGTCGTGTCGATTCTGACTCCTAAAAGGTTCCTCTTACCATGTTGATACTGATGTTGATCATATGCCATAAGCTGTTTTTCCTTTTCCCAGTGAACAGATTGGATGTCAAAGCTGTCATATGTGTTGCATTAATACATCTTTTATGCAGAACAACTTGTTTTACTTGCGAGTAAGCGCTTGACAGCAGAAAAGCTTCCTACAATGGAAAGTATGGTCAAGATAGAATGTGGAGCGCCCGAATGTTCCGAAAGCAGGGGCAAGCTTTATTGTGATTCCCAGTCAGGTCAGCTTCTCGAAGTCAGTTATTCTGGGGCAATCAGGTTGAGATTTGGTGAATACGGTCAAGAGTACTACCCCGAATCAGATAATCGGGGCAAGGTCATTGCAGTCAGGGGCAGACCATCTTAAGCGCGCAAAAGTTGTGCGAGAAGCATGTGAGGAGGTATCTCCCAGAAGTTCAGAACGCTGAGGCATGTTATATCAGACCATCAGAGAATAGATTTGCAGATTTCCTTTCAAGGACTATCCCCACAAATGTCATGTAGGCTGGGGCATATCAGAAGCAAAAGGATTGATTGTTCTCCGTACCTATAGGGCCATTCAGAGTTATTCGAGCAGATGCAGTCGATTTTCGAGAGCGAGATGAATGCGGGAGGTCGTGTCACTATCCCTTGACTCTTCAAGGCTGTGTATTCAGGAAGAATATTTTCCAGCGTCAGGTGTACCTGACCCAGTAAGATGGCTTAAGAGCTCAAATCCAAGTTTGCGATTACTGTGAAGCCCATCTGTGTTGGCGCATCAATTTCCAGATCCGAGCTTCATCAGAGCGCAGGAAGACTCCCTCCATTTTCTCCAGCAAAGTCCAATTGGTCATTGGTATGGGTAAGCTATTCCCAGAGGAGTCTAATCATATTCAGCACGTCTGCTATTTTACAGCGGAGTTATATACCCCAGCAGGGTATTACTTCGTCGAGGTGTTCGGTTAAGTCCTCAATATCCCCAACAGAGTTGATTTCACTCTCCCAGCATTTATTTTGCTAGGACGATTCAGGGATATCCGGGTTTATCCCCAGCAGAGTTGGCCTCGCCTTCAGCATTTATTTTGCTGAAGTGGTTTTCTGTACCCGGCCTTCTCCGGCAGCTTGAGCCTGCATTAGCATATTGCATGCATCATATTTGCATCATACCTGCATGACATTTCCAGAATGCGTAGCATTTCCATCCCAAATGGAGCATTACGCTGTAGAAAGATTAAAGCATATGCATAAGCATACAAAGCATAAGTCAGGTTTTCTATCAGCCTCATATGGCGCGTGAATTACTCTGTGATCAGTTCAGGGGCATTTATCCAGCAACAGTGTTCAGACAGTTCAGCGGATTAGTTGTATCAGATCATACAACGATTATGCTTTAAGCAAGCAGTCATCTGATGTTGACAAGCTTTTCTTCCCGTCAATTCATATTGGCGATGTGTTCCTCCAATGAGTGGATTTCTCAGACGTCTTGAGTACGAATGTGGTTTTCTTTCCGTCTATCCATAGACGATGTGAAGTTGCGGGTGATCGCAGTAAGGTTTCAAGAAGGGGTTTCCCCAGGATATGCTTTCCTTACCGTCTATCAGTAGACGATGTGAAGCTTTGGGTTGATTTTCAATGAAGTTCAAAATAGGGTTTCTCCGGCAAGTGGCTTTCCTTTCCGTCTGTCAGCAGACGATGTGAAGTTTTGATTACTGTTCAGCGAGTTTCTTATTGCCAGATCATACAAATGATGAGGTGTTTCCCCAGCGAGTCTTCTCCGGCTATCTTTAGTTGTTGAGGGGTTTCAAAATGACTTTGGATATTGGTTCTCTTTCTGGTTATTGGATATGATGACGTTCAAGAGGTACTTTTCTGACCATCAATCCCTATTGATGTCGAGGCTCTTCGAAGAATGTTCAGTTTTCGTGATTGTCGATTCTTATTGACGACATGGTTCCTTAAAAGGTGGTTTTTCTTGCCGTCGGTCCATACTGACGATGTGGCCCCTTCAAGGATATTGATCTTTCCATCAAATTCCGTAGACAGAAGGATTCTGAAATTCAAAGGATGGTGTTGAATTGCGTTATGGTGATTTCCCGTCTATCTTTAGACGGTGTGAACATGGAGATAATGGTGTCTTCCCGTCTATCCTTAGACGATGTGAATGTGGAGATTATGGTGACTTTCCGTCTATCCTTAGACGATGTGAATTGAGTTGTTTCATCAATCAGGATGATCCCGTCTACCCTTAGACGATGTGAATTGATTTGTCATCAATCAGGATGATGCCGTCTACTCTTAGACGATGTGAGTTTGGAGATTATTCCTTCCCGTCTACTCTTAGACGATGTGAGTTTGGAGATTATGAATGTCTTCCCGTCTATCCTTAGACGATGTGAATTGAGTTGTTTCATCAATCAGGATGATCCCGTCTATCCTTAGACGATGTGAATATCGAGATTATCGCTTCCCGTCTACTCTTAGACGATGCAAGTATGGAGATAAGAATTTGATGCCGTCTACCCTTAAACGATGAGAATAGTGATTTGAATATCAATCAAGATAATGCCGTCTACCCTTAGACGATGAGAATATTGATTCGTTCATCAATCAGGATAATACCGTCTACCCTTAGACGATGAGAATATTGATTCGTTCATCAATCAGGATGATCCCGTCTACCCTTAGACGATGAGAATATTGATTCGTTCATCAATCAGGATGATCCCGTCTACCCTTAGACGATGTGAATATTGATTTGTTCATCGATCATAATGATTCCGTCCACCCTTAGACGATGTGAATTGGGAGATTAATGTTGTCTTTCCGTCTATCCTTAGACGATGTGAATTAGGAGATTATGGTGTCTTTCCGTCTATCCTTAGACGAGGTGAGTATTCAATCAAGGTGTCTTCCCGTCCATCTTTGGGCGATGTGAGTATGTTTTTCTTCCTGCCTATCAGTAGGCAATGTGAAAGAATCAGGTATTTTTGTTGCAACCATCAGGGTTTGTTACATGGGGTATCACAAGCAACGGGTATTCAAATCAGGAGTTCTTTATCAGATGATTAATCAGTTTGGTGCCGCAATGACTAGACTCGGTTTTCTGGACTTTATTCTCCAAGCAGTTTACAGTACATGCTCGCGGTTGGCAAATTTTCGGGTTTTATTTGTATTCAACCGTCTCGTACCTCTGAATGTTTGAAGGCTGAGCGCTCTTCAAACCCTTCAGGTCCAAGGCGCTTGAATAGGGGCAGCTGTTGCACCCTAAAATTTGACCAACTGATTTTCCTATCTGACTCATGGTTTAATTTCATATTCACAGCTCAGACAGATGATTTTTGTGCACAAGCAGGGGATATCAGAGTTTACAGCTTGATTTTTGTCTATCAGATATGGCAGACCCAGTCCAGATAACCAGGGTTTTATTTTCAGGAAATTGTGCGCTCCTCGGTGATTTTTCAGTGATTTTAAGGATATTCTGATGCCCGGGGATCTCCGTTCGATTCGATCTGGTCTCGTGCGCTTTTGCGGTGGTCATTTGCATTCATCTGCATTTTTAGGATTTTTATAGGCTTTTGTGAATTTTTAACAGGCTTTATAGATTTTTCTGGAATTTAAATAGGGCTTTTGAATATTTTAATAGCTTAATTTTCTTTTTAGAATTTTATAGGATATTTTAAATAGATTTTAATCATTTGTAGAATTTAAATAGCTTTTATCATTTTTAGGATATTAGTGAATTTTCTCTTAGCATATTAAATAGAGTGACAAATTAGGATAAATAGGTTTAATTGTTTTTTAAATCATTTTTAGGAATTTTGTATAGATTTTTAAATGGGTTTAATTGTTTTTTGGACAATATAGAAAATAATATAGTTTTTCTTTTTTTAATATTAGATTTTTAATAGAAAATTAGATTGATTTGGAATTAATTAGGATTAATTGAATTTTTAGAGTCAATTAGGATTTAATTGAATTTTTTAGATTTAATTAGGATAATTAGACTTTTAATCATTTTTTAGAGTTTAATTAGATATTAATTGTCTTTTTAGGATAATATAGAAATTAGAGCATTAATCTCTTTTTAATTAGATTTTAATTGATTTTTAGGTTTAATTAGATTAATATGAGTTTTGATCTTTTTTTAGATTGTTGTTAGGATTGATCATTAGTTTAATTGATAATTGATTAGAGTTAATTGGGTTTAACTGTTTTTTATTCAGTTTTTTTCAGTTTTTCTTATTCACTTTCGAAAATGGGCCCAGAGGCGGTTTTTGTAAAGGCCCAAATCTCATCAGCAGGAAAAAGGTCCAAATGGTCCAAACAGTCCAAATTTCCAGCACACTCCAGAATCTTCCAGAGAATTCCACGCGTCTCCAGGGTATAAAAGCAGACACGTGTCTGCAAAAGAAGGCCCCACGCGTTTTCGCCTCGAGAGCGCCACCACACTCAGAACCCACTCCCAGACTCCTGCCACGTAACTCCCACACGCGTCTCTCACTGACTCTCCCTCCTTCCACGCGTCCAGTCCTCAGCTGCCACCTACCTCCACCGGTCAACCCTACCGGAGACTAGTCGTCGGCCATGCAAACCTCTCTGACCGCCGTCTAACCGTCTCCGGCCGCCGCAACAACTCGCCGGAAACGGATTTTTGCCCAGAATCCCCTAATTTTCCCCTTTCTTCTCTGATCGCCACCAAGAACCACCACTAGCTTCATCAGAACGTCCAAAATTTCCTCACGAAAATCATCATCGTCAACGTAACGCCCAGATCTTCGCCCATTTTCTCAGAGAACTTGCAAGAATCTTCATCGTTTTGCTTCTCTATCCAAGAATAACCAAGTTTTACGCCCAGATCTTCATCAATATTACAACCTTCACATTTTCGGTTCCAGATTCACAACTCCTTCAGCGAGATTACCAGAAAGCTATTCAGATCTTCTTGATCTCCGTTCTTTTCTCCAGTTCGTACAGATCTTCATCCATCTATCACAACGGCTTCATTATCAACAATCTTCAAGCGGCTTCAACGACAACCGTTCAACTCATCAAATCGTCAGACCTTCATCTTGAATCCTCCGGAACTTCGATAGCTTCTGAAGCTTCAACGATCTTCAAGTGTCCTCCAAGCCATTTCCAGAAATCTACATCTTCACAACGTCTCCAGGTTTTTTTTCTTCTTCGCTCTGAACTTGTTAATCTTCGTAGTTTGTTTGTTAGCTGAAGAGTTAGGTTAGTTTATTGCGTTAGATGATGAAACAAGATTAGGATAGGGAGACAATCTGAACTGAGGTATCGTTTGGTAGCTTGTGATAGATGGATTGATGAACATTTTGTGTGAACGAAGTGGTTTGTGGCTTGTATCTGAGGAGTTTCAGAGTTTGAGGGTTGCAGAGAATGATGGAGAGGAGGAAGACGAGAGAGCGCAGTTAGGGGTGAGAGTGAACAGTACCAGAGTGTTTTGGGAGGAGAATTGGTTTTGTCTAACTGTATTTGGATTAGGGTTTGTTTGGGATACTGGGCTTAGGCCCAAGCGTGTTCTGAACGCTACACCCCTCCTTTGTTCAATTACCCCCCAGCGTGTGTGAGAGGCTGAAGGAATTGTAGTTGGGCCCTAGGCCCTGAGTGCTAACGGCACCCCCCGTTTAAGCCCAGTAGTGAGAAATAACTAAAATAAATCACTCATAGCACCCCCCTGGCGTTTTTCTTTTTCTGAGTTACTAATGGTTTTTTGACAAAATCTGGGCCCTGCGCCCAATTGGCTAGTTGCACCCCCATATCAGGGCCCAATGAATAAATAACCTAGAATCTTGCTGTTTAGACCCTCCCATGTTATTTCTTTTATTTTTTCCTTTTATTTTTCCATATTAGAAAATCATAATAAATTGTAAATAAATGTTTTTTTTTTTTTCAATAATTCTTTTTTTTCATCCATTTCATGAAATGTTAAGAAAATTAAATAAAAATAAAAAATGCCATTTTATTTTTATTTCCTATTTTTGTGTATATTTTCCATTTAATTGATGTTTTTTAATATTTTCAATGCATGCATATCATTAGAAAATTCATAAAAAATGGTAGATTTAGTCAAATAATTCCGTTCTTTTTTCTGTAGACTCGTAATTCAGTGTAGAATTTTATAGTATAAAAATATTAGCTTAATCATGCATTTTCATTTTAATTGCATTTTTTTCACTGTTATTGATGTTGAATAATTGGTCTGTGGACATGTCTGTGTTGCTGATTTTGATTCTTTCATCTGGTATTGAATCTTGTTCTGATTTTTCAGTATGTTATCTTAGAGCCATGTAGGTCTCCCCATAGATTTTTGATAGATTTTTGTAGGGTATTCTGATAGGATTTGTCTGAGCCTGAAGATAGGAGAAGTCTTGATGACTTCTGACTTTGAAGTTCAACTGTGGTTGAACTCCAGAGATAGTCTCCTGTGGTTTGTTGGCCTGTGGGTTCTTCTTGAAGGTGGGAGCTGATTGAGGTCCTGTTGGAGCTTGCAGAGATGCAGTGGATTGAGGCTTAGTCTAGAAGCTTGTTGTCTGTTTGTGAGGTTCGAGATCCTGAAGTTTGAAGGGAGTTTATGGTACTTTCCTGAGGAAGGCACTATGAATGACTTTCATTCTTTCCTTCTCACCTCTTTCGTAAGTATCCAATGATGTCGGAGCCGACTTGTGAGTTTAATTCCTCCTGAGGAGGAATATAAACTGATCACTTGTTGTTGAGCCACATGGGATACGATTCCTAAGTGGAAGCCCCCTAGTACTTTCCTGAGGAAGGTCCTATGGGTCTATTCACTTAGTTCCACTAGTTTATCTAGGTCTTCTCAAGTATCCAGTGATGTTGGAGCCAACTTGTGAGTTTAATTCCTCCTGAGGAGGAATGTAAACTGATCACAGTTGTTGAGCCACGAAGGGTACGATTCCTAAGTGTCAGCCTCCTAGTACTTTCCTGAGGAAGGTCCTATGAGTCTGCTCACTTAGTTCCCTTAGTGCATATAGGTTTCTCAAGTATCCCGTGATGCCGGAGCCTTCATGTGAGTTTAATTCCTCCTGAGGAGGAATGTAAACTGATCACAGTTGTCGAGCCGCATAGGATATGACTCCTGAGTAGTAACCTCCTGGTACTTTCCTGAGGAAAGCACTATGGGCTTGTCTGCTTAGCTTCCTTTCTCTGGTAAGCTTATTCTGAAGCTTGGAGAATGGGATTGATTCCTCTTGCCTAGGAGTTTGTTTAGATCCCTGCTTAGGTTTTGATTAGGTTGTTGCTTAGGTCTTTGCTTAAGGTGTGGCATAGAGTTCTGTTTAGAGATAGATTAGGAGATTGTTTCAAGTTTGTTTGAGGCCCTGTTCAGGGTTAGTCTCTTTGATTTGTTTGACTTGTGTGATGTTATGTTGCATTAGACTTAGGTGTTCATCTAGATAGTTCTGAGTAGGTGCATCTTAGAAGTAGACTGTGTGTGCATAAGAAGTTGAGGTGGTCCTCCTTCTGCTTGTTTGTTATTGCGTGGCTTTGCTTGTTGGTATTCGGTAGAGCTGAGCTCCCTTGCCTCTGTGGTTTGCGGCCTCTGTGCCTTGTTTGTCTAGATGTTGCATTCATGCATATTTTCAGTATTTCTTTACGTTGCAGTTTCTTGTTTGTGGTTTAATCCTGTTGCCATGATCCCTTAGGAGCTCTGACTTCTCCGCCGCGGAGTTGTTATGATAGACATTAGAATGGTTAACCAGGTGTGATAGCAGTAGGTAGATTCCCCTTTCCAGCTATGGTTCTAGGGTGTCCCTTTCCTTTCTGTAGGAGCTTTTGAGTAGCTTGACCCGTAGTTAGCTGAACTACAGCTGCTCTGATTCTTCGTTCCAGACGAAGATATGTAGGCATAGGATGCGATATCCTAGCGAGCACACTAACGACTAACCTTTGTTCTCTCGCGGCTGTGCGATCGAGACTTTCCCGCTAACGACTAATTGTTATCCCTTTTCTCTTGCCCGAGTGCATTTGAGACCAGATCGTATTTGTAGGTTCCCGAGCCTTTAGGACCAGTTTGTTTTCTCACTGCTGTGTGAGAGCTCCTGTTTACCCGTAGTTAGCCGAACTACGTTTGCTCTGATCTTTCATTTCAGATGAAAGTACGTAGGCACAGGACGCGATGTCCTGGCGAGCAACCTTTCCCCGTTTAGACGTAGGCAGTCGAACTACGTTGACTCTGACTTTCCCATTGCACGAGGGAATACGTAGGCCCAGAACACCGTATGTTCTGTCGAGTCCTGTCCTTTTATTTTCTTTTCAGACCAGCCATTAGCGTAGATAGATAACACACCCTTTTACCTATAAACACCAAGCGTGGATCCCGTCGAGTACGACGGACGTGAGGGGTGCTAATACCTTCCCCTTGCGTAACCGACTCCCGAATCCAGGTTTTGGTTGCGATGACCATACCTTTTCCCGTCTTTTGCGAGGTTTACTTCGAGCGTTTCCTTTCCCGCTCTGAGGGATAAATAACGCACGGTGGCGACTCTCCTGTCAAGCCGGCGCCGATTTTCGCAGTAGCGACAGCTGCTAAGGACTGCGATGGTTCTTATGCATTTGGGATCCAACGTCCCTTAAGAGAGTCAATCCTAGCGCTTGTTTTCCCGTCGAGGATTTTGTATGGAGTTATTGTATATTTCTAACCTTGTATTTTCAGCTTTGTATATTGATTATTATTGCTGTATTTGGGGTGTGACGGGTGTTCTGATATTGAGAGATAAGCCGGACCTGGGCTTGAGTGCACCTAGAATTAGCGTAGAAAGTAGTGGGCGCGTGCCGGCTTTGCTTGCATTAGTGTCTCATGAAATCTACACTCGGACGAGGTTCTTCTGGTTGGCTTCTTTTTCTACCCTTTGGGTTGAAGGGGTTGTTGGTCAGCTGAATTGTCGACTCCGGGGACTGATCACTTGGAAGTTGGCTAAGTGAGGCCTCTTTAGGAATTGATGATGCCACTCCTTCTGGGAATCGTATCATCAACCCTGAAAGTTTGTGACGCCGACGACCGCATAGGATGCCGTACCTTGTGCCAGTTATAGGGCCACCCACCTGTGAGGGGATTTGGGGTTATGCAGGTAACCAGACTTTCAGATACCGGTTATTTCTTGATCAGAGATTCTGGGTATTTATGGAGAGTTATGAGGTCTGTCAGAGACCATTTGGAGATGTGTTCTGAGGTCTGTCAGAGACCATTTGGAGATGTGTTCTGAGGTCTGTTAGAGACCAATTAGAGATATGATTTGAGGTCTACCAGAGACCAGTCGGAGTTATGGTTTGAGGTCTGTCAGAGACCAGTATTGGAGCTTTGTGTTAGGTCTATCTGAGACCAGGGTTGATGACTTCTGGATGGTCTATCTGAGACCTTTCTTGATTGGGTTTAGGCTATTCAGCTGCAGCTTTGGTCCCTGTTGCATGTACTTGCATTGCATTGCCTGCATATCCATTATCATTTGCATTTCACTAACGTGTGTCTGTGCTGCAGGTGCATTTGCATTTCCCTAGTTCTAGTGCCCGGACTTCTGAGTATTGATTATGGCTGGTTTGAGGAAAACAGTTGCGTATAAGCTGCCTGCACCTGACATTACCCCTTTACTCGGTCTGATATCTCTTGCTAATGAGGAGGTTAGGAGAAGCTTCAGAATGAGCCATGGGAGATTGCTGAGATTAGTCTGCAAGCCCACTGCTGATGAGATGAACGGGCTATACACCTTGATGCAGTTCTATGACCCCGCATTGAGATGCTTTACTTTTGCTGACTTCATTCTAGGGCCTACCATTGAGGAGTATGTGGAGTTTACTGAGCTTCCCGTGCAGAACAAGGTTCCCTTTATTCACTCTGCTGCTGAGCCCAAGTTGGAGGACTTAGCCAAAGCCTTGCATATGAACGCTGCAGATCTGTTATTGACTTCTTGGCTTGGGGTGTCAGGCTTCTCTCTGGATTTCTTGGTTGTCAAAGCTCGAGAGTACGCCAAGAACGGTTGTTGGGTGGTTTTCAATGCTATTTTGGCTTTATGCATCTATGGAATCGTGCTGTTTCCTAACTTGCCCAACTTTGTGGATTTGGAGGCTTTCTATCTGTTTGCTGCAGGCAACCCAGTGCCAACTTTGATCGGAGACTTCTACCACTCATTGCACTACAAGAACGAAAACCGAAGGGGAAAAGTCGTTTACTGCTGTACTCCTCTGTTGAATATGTGGTTCAAGAGTCACCTTCCCATAAAGGGACCCTTTGTAGACAGTGCAACCTCAGCCAGTTGGTCAGAACGCCTGATGAGGCTATCTTCCGAAGACGTTGTATGGTTTGATCGAGATTTGTTGGGATCCGAGCTCATCTTTAGTTGTTCTGGGTACCCTAATGTGCCGCTGATAGGAAGAAAAGGGTGTATCAATTACAACCCTTCTCTATTCATTCGCCAGTTCGGATATGCACTGAAGAACCCACCTCAGGAGGAAGAAGTACAGGAATCTCTGTACTTCACAGGTGATGTGAAGGGGGAGTTATTAGCCAAGTTGCAACACGCCTGGACACGTATTAACTGCAGAGGGAAGCCGTTGTTAGGGAAGAACGACCGTCAGGCTTATGCACCTTACAGAGTTTGGATCCAGGAGAGAGCAAGTCAGTTGCGGATGCCATTTCCAGATGCACCAGTCCTTGTTCCTATTCCGGTAGCAGAGCCAACTACTGTTTCTAGGGAAGTCTATGAGCAAGTTGTGAAGGAAAAAGAAGCCTTGATGAAGATTAATGAAGGGTTAGAGCAAGAGTTAGCCCAGGCACGCAGCGAGAAAAACAAGGCCGTATATGCTTTCCAACAACAGATCGAGCTAGTAAACAGGTTAGGAGCTGAGTTAACTGAGGAGAAGAAAAAGCGTGAACGTCTGGGGCAAGAGTTCAGAAGTTCCCATGACATGCTGGAAGCCAAAAAGAAAGCGCTCGACGCAGCACACCGAGAGATATCCTCTTGCAATAAGACTTGGAATGCTACACTCACCAACAATAAGAAGAGGGAAGATAAGCTGAAGCAGCAAATTTCCGACCTCGAAGAGAAGTTGAAGTCTAGCATCAAGAAGTGTGAGGAGGAAGTGATGACCCGGTATAGTGTCCAGCATGCACTGAACAAGGCAATCAAATCCAGAGATGAAGCAGTGTCTCAGAAGCGAAAGTTAGAAGATTGCTTCGGAGAAGCAACATGGGAAGAAACTGCTGAAGACGTACGCCGTGTCCTTAAGAGGAGAAACCAGCTTGTTGAAGGGTTGCTTGATCGACCAAGCCATCCAGAGACCAAGAAGTTGATAGAGGAGTACCAGACTTTTGGGAGGATTTGATCATTGCATGTAGTAACTTGTATGCTTTATTTGCATAGTGCTGACCATCACCAGGATTGTTGGTTGAGGTCATGCCTTCTTTGTACTCTCAGTGATATTGTACCCTGGGCTTATTCATTCCCTCTGCAATATATGAGGCTTTCTATGATTCAGCTCCGATATTCCTATTGTCAGCACTGTCACTGCACCGGCACCTTCGCACTAGAACTGAGGGAATGAACTTCCCTAATGCACAGACACATTGCATTGCATTCATATTCATATTGCATTACAGGTAATCTTTGAATAGTGTCTTACTTCCCGCTTGTATCAGGTACTTAACAGGATTGCAGATCAGCATTCGCACCGCTATTCTACACGCTCCAATTGTCGAAGAATCATGGACCAAATTCAGAACGAGATGCAAGATGTGCGCGAGAAGCTCGCCCTCTTCATGCAGACCATGGAAGATATAGCAAAAGGGCAGGAGAATTTGCAGGCCATGGTCCAGCCTCTGTTGGCTCGCAACGCTGGTCATGGTAATGACGATCATCAGTCTGTCCGGGTTGATACTGCTCATGGAGACGGCACTCCCACGCCAGTGGCTCCGCCTATGGTCAATATACATGCTGCTAACGTCAACAACGCTACCGCTGCTGTGAACGGTAACGTCGGAGTGGGGAATGAAACTGCTGTCCATAATGTTGGGCTGGGTGATGTCAATTTGGGAGATAATCTAGGAGGCAATGGCTTTGTCAATACTGGATTCGGATTCAACGATCAGGGATTCGATAACACTGGCAAGTATGGCTTCAATGCTCAAGGCTTTGGGCAAGATGGTTATGGTATGGTCAATCAGGGTTACGGAGGCTTTGGAAACGGAAATGGTACTGGATTTATGGGTTTTGGTCCTGCTGGAGGTGTCCAAGGGTACGGCAACAGAGGCCGAGGTCCGGGGATGAATCAGATCAGAGCTGGACGTAATAATGCGTACGAGGGGTACGGAGCTGGAAACGGTCTGTGGCAAGAAGATCAGCAGGAAGACGCCTTCTCCGGAGGAGGTTTTGAAGGGCCGATGGATGATTCCCAAAAGATTAGAATGCTGGAAGAGCAGATGAAGGGAGTCTTAAATCAGAGTGCTGTGGGATTGGACATGGCAACCATGGGCTTGGTACCTGGCTTGAGGGTGCCAATTAAATTCAAAGCGCCTGCGTTCGACAAGTACAAAGGAGACACATGTCCGAAAGTGCATGTACGAGCTTATTACAGAAAGATGTCTGCATACTCCACTGATGAAAGAATGCTAATGCATTTCTTTCAGGATAGTCTATCGGGCCCTTCCCTAGAGTGGTACATGGGGTTGGAGCCAACTGATATCAAGACATGGAAGCAATTAGCAGAGGCGTTCGTAGCCCATTACAAGTATAACAGCGACCTGGCACCCAATCGGGTCCAGTTGGCCGGGCTTTCGCAGAAGAAGGGGGAGAGTTTTAAAGAGTACGCGCAAAGGTGGCGCGATATGGCTGCCAGGGTACGTCCTCCTGTGGAAGATAAAGAAATGAACGATATGTTTGTCGGCACATTCACAGGGCTGTTTCATGATATGCTGTTTCATACGTCTCTGGCCAGTTTTTCAGACCTGATTCTGATGGGGGAAAAGATTGAGCGTAATATTAAGCAAGGAAAGTTCCAAGTCGACGAATCAACTGCATCTGGCAGTAATAGGAAAGCTTATGGTGGGCGCCGTCAGGGCGAAGCTAGCGCAGTATTTGGAGGCCGAGGCCGAGGCCGAGGCAGGGGAAGAGGTCAATATCGTCAGCCGCAGCAGGTGTCGAGTGTTACTATCCCATATCAACAACAACCACTCCAGCAACAACAACCGGTTCAGCAGCAGCCAATGCCACAGCAGCAGCAGCCTCAGCAGGGGGCACAGCAGGCTCAACGAAGATTCCAGGGTAGTAAGCCGAGAAGAGTGTTTGAGAGACCTCCCTCAACCTATGCTGATTTGTTGCAGACATTGTTGGGATTGAATCTGGTAGAGAAAAGAACTCTGGCGCCGATAACGGGAGCTCCCCCGTTCGGCTACGATGCAAGCAGGCACTGTGAGTTTCATTCTGGGGCCCCGGGCCACGATATAGAAGGTTGCCATGCTTTTAAGCACGTTGTGCAGGATCTTTTGGACAACAAGACTATCAATTTCGGAACGGCAGGTCCGAATATAGTCCAGAAACCCATGCCTAATCATGGGGCGAACGCCGTGCTGACTGAGGAAGGTCTGAATCTTATTATGAATGTTGAGGATTTAAAGACGCCGCTGAGCGAAATAAAGAGCCGACTGTTACAAGGAGGTGTTTACCCAGGATGTAATGAGTATTGCTTAGACTGTTGGACCCTACGTGGGGGGTGTGAGGATTTGAAGAAAGGCATTCAGGCTTTAATTGATGAAGGTATATTGCAGTTTGATCGAGCGGCAACTGACGAGCCTGCAGGGGCAGTAGTGGATAATCGGAGTGATGTGGCCACAGTGACAATTCCTCGGAAGACGATCACTATTGCAGCACCAGCTCAGCGACCACCGATTACCATAACTAAAGCCGGGCCAATCCCGTACGAGAACACGAAAGCAGTCCCATGGTCATATGGGCTAGAGGTGTATTGTGACGGGATAAAGATTGATGTTCACAAGCAGTCAGCTGAGATTGTGGATAATGTTGTTGGTTCAGGAGGCATGACGAGGAGTGGCAGGATCTTTATATCTCCTGAAGTGGAGGCTGAAAGGCTAGCGAAAGGAAAAGGGAAAGCAGTTGAGAATGTTCCGGTACAAGCAAATGAAAAAGAAGCAGCATCGAAGGATGTAGAAGAGTTCATGCGCTTGATTCGGAAAAGTGATTATAAGATTGTAGAGCATCTGCAGCAGACGCCGTCCAAAATATCTATCTTGTCATTGCTGTTGTGTTCGGAAGCTCATAGAAATGCTTTGCTGAAAGTCCTGGACACTTCTTTTGTACCCCAGGATGTCTCCGTAAATCAGCTAGAAGGAGTATTGGCACATGTGAATGCGGGCCACAGTCTGGGTTTTACCGATTTTGACTTGACTCCGAAAGGGAGAGATCATAATATGGCATTACACGTATCTGTTGAGTGTAGAGGGTCAGTAATGTCGCACGTATTGGTTGACACCGGATCATCTTTGAATGTGCTACCCAAGAAGGCGATGATGAAGCTGGATGTTCGAGGAATTTTGTGTACACCCAGTGATTTGGTAGTCAGAGCGTTTGACGGCACGCGGAGAACAGTCTTCGGATCGATTACCTTGCCTCTGCAAGTGGGGCCGGAAGTGTTTGCAACGGAGTTTTATATCATGGATATACAGCCTGCATACAGCTGCTTGCTTGGAAGACCCTGGATTCATGGGGCAGGGGCAGTCACGTCTACCCTGCATCAGAAGTTAAAATATATGGTCGGAGACAGTGTAGTCACCGTGTGCGGAGAAGAAGACATCCTGGTCAGCCATCTATCCTCGTTTAAATATGTGGAAGTCGACGGAGAGATCCACGAGACACCATGCCAGGCATTCGAAGGTGTGCGCATCAAGGACAAAGGTCCCGGGCCGAGCAAAGTGCCAGAGATAGCCGTCTCATCGTATAAGGAAGCTCAAGCTCTAGTGGAAGCAGGAGAAGCCAAGGGCTGGGGCAAAGTGCTGGACATTCCTGTGAAAATGGACCGGTTCGGACTGGGGTACCGACCGTCGTCATCAACTCCTTCTGTGGGGGCCCCCCATTTCAGAAAGTCAATCACCATCTCTGCCAGTGGAGTATGTCATGAAACTGTCAATGCTGCTTCGGAATCTGATGAAGGGGACAGCGACTGTGATATGGATGCCTGGATTCAGCCAAGCACGCCAGGACAAGGACTGTGCAACTGGTCTATTCAGGAGCTTGTTCCTGTGACTTTTAAACAGTAATGCTTTGCTTTATTAATTGTTGAATAATCTGATGTCTTGCCCGGGGCATCAGGATTTGCTTAGGGCTGTGTTGTTATAAACATTGCGTGTTAATCATTAAATAAATGGCGTTTTTCATGTGCAAATACTGTAATCCCTGTCTTTCTTGTTTTGTATTTTTCAATAAAATGGCAATACGGTTATTCGCTTTATACGCATTTTGAAGCACTTAACCATTCCTTTTGCAGGATAACATTTTCAGATGACATCCTTGAACCACCTATGACTCGTCCCGACTTTGAGCACCCGGTATTCCAGACCGAAGAAGAGGTTGTCGAAGATAGCGACGTTCCTGAAGAACTGTCTTGGTTGGTGAAGCGAGAGGAAAGAGCCATTCTGCCTCACGACGAGGTCATCGAAATTATCAATTTAGGGTCGGAAGGGGTTGAGAAGAATATTCGTATCGGGGCCGCACTGCAGAGTGATATCAAGCGGAAACTGGTTGAAATGCTCCGAGAGTATAATGATGTATTCGCTTGGTCATATGAAGATATGCCAGGGCTCGATACAGATGTGGTTGTGCATCGCCTGCCACTGAAAGAAGATTGCCCACCGGTCAAGCAAAAACTTCGCAGAACTCGACCAGATATGGCAATGAAGATCAAAGAGGAGGTGCAGAAACAGTGGGACGTTGGGTTCCTGGCTGTGACGAGGTATCCTTCATGGGTTGCCAATATCGTACCAGTGCCAAAGAAAGATGGCAAGGTTCGGATGTGTGTGGATTATAGAGATTTAAATAAAGCAAGCCCAAAAGACGATTTTCCACTTCCTCACATTGACGTGTTAGTTGATAATACTGCTCAGTACTCCGTATTCTCCTTCATGGATGGCTTTTCAGGCTACAATCAGATTAAAATGGCGCCAGAGGATATGGAGAAGACTACTTTCATAACGCCTTAGGGAACATTTTGCTACAAAGTGATGCCCTTTGGTTTGAAAAATGCTGGGGCAACATATCAGCGTGCGATGACGACTCTTTTTCATGACATGATGCATAAAGAGATCGAAGTTTATGTTGACGATATGATTGCCAAATCCCAGACGGAGGAAGAGCATCTGGTGAATCTGTTGAAGTTGTTTAAAAGGCTTAGGAAGTTCAGGCTGAGGCTGAACCCTAACAAATGCACCTTCGGGGTGAGATCGGGTAAGCTGCTGGGGTTTATCGTAAGCGAAAGAGGAATAGAGGTCGATCCTGCTAAAATAAAAGCGATTCAAGAAATGCCGACGCCTAAAACAGAGAAAGAGGTGCGCGGGTTTTTAGGGAGGTTGAATTACATTGCCCGGTTCATATCTCACCTAACGGCCACGTGTGAACCATTATTCAAGCTGTTGAAGAAAGATCAAGCTGTAACGTGGAACGAAAATTGTCAAAAGGCGTTCGATAAAATAAAGCAGTATTTGCAGGAGCCTCCTATTTTGATACCCCCAGTGGCAGGGAGACC